>JABXWE010044461.1:0-28953 GCA_014611495.1 Limonius californicus | reverse complement strand
ATAAACACTTATGGCAGCACTGACAGGTGGTTGAAACTGACATTTCAAATTCAAATCGAACTACCAACATCGTAAAAAAACAAACTAAAAACAGTACGATTATAGGCCTCCTTAACGTACTGTTTTTAAGCTAAAACAGTGCGCTTAGAACGGCTTTATAAAACCGAAATAGAAAAATACATTAATGATACGAGGTGTAGCATGGAAAGAAGGAGAAACTAGCAAGTAGGACGAGGGTTAAGACAGATTATCGTAGGTAAGGAAGGTCTCAGGATAGTGAGTTTGGAATTTCATTGATCAATCTTCTACAGTTCACCAAAACATTTCCTTCAAAATTTGAAGACAAAGTTTCACTAAAAACTTTGTTAATCAATAGCTTTAAGATAGCGCTGAAGTTCGTTATCTACCAAATTAATTTTCAATTGAACTTCTATACCTTTCATTACCTTTCCGAAAATGAAAACTGTAATTTGTTTTAGAGATATGTGTATTTTTGCATTTTCCCTAGATAATAGCAAAGAAAATTTTACATAAGTTCAGTTTCGTAAGTATTTATAAATATACTGTGATGGACTGACAGGCGCTGTGGATTGAATTTACTGCAATATGCTAGAAATCTGACATGACATATTTATAACTAAATCCTGGAAGTACGGAAGAATCCTTTCGAATAATGCAATTTATATGTATTTCAAGAACTGTCTCTAGTCCGATAAATAAAAGAATGAACATTCATCATTATAGAACAGTTCTGTCAGATCTTTTTATCCTGTTTATCCTTGTACCGCCAGTCTAAATATAAGCGCATAATATAGAGGGTCTCTCAACATTGACGCCCATACTTTGGTATTGGATTCAAGGGGCTAAAACTAATTGAAAATTAAGGGTGGAAATTTTTCCGAAAGTTATTCGTTATCGAGAAAGCAGATTATAAGCTATATCTTACGGTCGCTCCAATTAGTTGTGTAACATAATTCAATTAGGTGGCAATGGCGATGTTGTATATGTTGAAAGTATTAGGTGCGTATAATGACAATGCCACTGGTGCGGTATACTATAAACTACAAGTAGTGTAGCAAAACAATTACTGGAAACAGGTAACTCAAATCCTCAAAAAAATCAGACAAGACGTCAACCCACACTAAGCGTCGATCAAGAAATGCAAGTTCTTGAAGATGTTAAGGCGGCACCAAGTAGACACCTTAAAATTGTGTTGTCCAAAATTAATTTTATAGAATATACACTTCACACATTATTAAGGTGAAATGATCAACATCAGCAAGTTTTACTTAAATGGAGGGACCAAAAACGTTACTTAGCACGCAAAAGATCTTATCAAATATAACGGTCAGTACAGATTTAGACTGGGTTATTAAATTAACTACTCAAAAATGAATAGGGATATTATAATATAAAGCATATATATATGTTTGAAATTGGCGGAAAATTGTCGTCTATTATTTGCAATTAGAGCAAGCGGCTATGACTAATTTTTAAAAACAGAACACAATCGAATCCAGTTGCAATTGTGTAACCGTATTAGTGTCAAGTCGAGTTTGTGTGTTCGATTGAATAATCTTTCTTGTCTTCTTAAGTTCTTTTTTGTTCATTGTTTTTTTATTCGTGTGTTACATTTGTGTTTATAATAATAAACAACAATGCAGAGAAACCATTTAACTATAGAACAACGCAATTTAGCCGATGCTATGCACCAAAGAGGAGATCGCCAGGTCGACATTGCTGATATGTTAGGAACCACGCAGAGCGTAATTTCACGTGCCCTTCCGCGTCTTAGAGAAACAGGTACGACTGCAACAAGGCCTGTAAGTGGATCTGTTAGCATCACAACACCTTGTGTGGATCGACTTCTGGTAATGAATGCCAGAATTCATTCCTTTTCATTTACTCGACATCTACAACAAGTGCTCCAGAATGCCAAACGAAATCGAGTCTCCGACCAAATTGTGAGAAATCGATTGTTTGAGGTAGGACTTACCACATACCGCCCCCTGAGATGTCCTGCAAGAACTGTGGCTCAACGAAGACACCGGGTGAAATAATCAAGACGTAGATTTCAAGAAACGACACCGTGGGATGATATACTGTTTCCGGACGAGTTCAAATATTATCTCAGTAATGATAGCAGGCGTCAGAGAGTATATCGTAGTGCCTGACATCGTACCTTACGCCAGTATACCCAACCAGTCGTTGCCTTTGGTGGTGGTGGTCTTGTGGTATGAGCTGGAATTTCATTAGGGTGGCGTACTGACCTCCATATCTTTAATGGTACCCTCACGGGCCAACGTTATGCCCAAGAGATCATTATGGGCCATGTTTTGAACCGTCGCAACGCTGTTGGACGGGAATATTTTGTTTTTCTTGATGACAACGCAAGGTCGCATCATGCTCGGGTTGTTTTAGAGATGCTTCGAGATGAGGAAATAAACCATCTTGTTCTTCCTTCGCTATTTCCAGACCTCAACCCCATCGAGCATTCATGGGAGGTGCCACGCGGTATTAGAATTTAATAAATTTATGTTAAGTGAAAGGAAACAGGAAACGAATTTAATTATAATATTGTTAAATTTCGGCTTTAAACGTACCTTTGTTGTAATTTTCATGTTCATTACTAAAAAGATGTTACACATTGTTGTTTCGGTAGTTTTTTTGTTATAAATGCCCTTGGTGTTGTCTTTAAGTGTCTTACACTGCAATATCGCTATTCGTTTTTGAGTAGTTTATTATTATTATATTATGTCATTGGTCCAGACATTCTACCCAACGGACTTAGTTAATCTTTAAGTCTTCAATTTTGTAATTAAAATTCCATTAGCAGTAAGAGGATGGATTGGAAAGGGAAGACCCATACCAGGGGATCAGGTTGGATTTCTTTTTCTGGGGCTTTTTGAAAGAAAACGTTTACCGCAAACCTGTTTCGAATCTTGAAGCTGTCGTACGTCTTAATATCGCTGCTATGGCTTCAAAACGAAAATATGCTAGAGAAGGTTCATACTTCCATGATACAACATACGAATATTTGCCTTGAAGTAGGAGGCAACCTATTTGAACACATTTTGTGACAGCAGATTTGGTCAAAATCTTTTTTACTAATATTATTTGAATTCAAGAAAGTTTATTTTTTGTTTATTATCAATAACTGGATACGGAAGGGCAATCGGGAAAATGCCCACTCTTAATATACAATTCGTTTTAGCATCTGAATGGACTCCCAAGTCAACTTTGGGACATCTTCTACATATAATTGCAAATAAGTACTACAAAAAAGCTAAATTACATGAATCGACAAGACAGTTTATGGTTGAGAAGTAATCACCAGATTCACGATTTAATAAATCCTAGACAACTTAGACTGATTTAAACTATTGTGTGGTGTCACTTGCACTTAGACTATGTTGGCTCATTGTAATCCTTGCTATGAGGAACTTTGTTGTTCAGGACCTGAAAGTAGCTAAACACGCATTTTAGGGTGCATTTCATCATTTTTTAAATTTTTTATGATTCAAGTAAATTTACTTGCGGGTGCGGATTTGCTGGAGCTTAAGAGATTATATTACGTTTCTGGAATGTTTTGCGTGTAGTATTTTACGGTGCATGGTTAAGGTAGTAAGTGATGTAGCGCAGTAACCCAAGGGGACCGACGGTTTTAGGTACGCTCCGAGATACCACGAATGCAGTGTGTTATCATAGCTAGTCAGTCACCTATTTAAGTGGTGATCGTTACCTAACTTTAAATACTGTTGAGCAGTAATAACATTTGTCCGCCACGCTGCGCCCATAATATACATAACGGTGATTAACATACGTTCAAAATAAAAGTAGGAAAAACATATTAAAAGAATTGAATATTAAACTACTCAAAAATGAATAGGGATACTGCAGTGTAAGACTCTTAAATGCAACACCAATTTTATTGTATTTATAATACAAAACTACCAAAACAACAAAATGTAACGTCTTTTTAGTAATAAACATGAAAATCACAACAAAGGTACGTTTAAAGAAGAAATTTAACAATATTATAAGGAAAATCGTTATTGTTTTCTTTCACTTAACTTAAATTTATTAAATTCTCATACCGCGTGGCACCTCCTCTGGCGGTAATAACTGCTCTGCACCTTGCTGGCATACTCTCAATGCAATTATCAATATGTACTTGTGGAATTTGATGCTACGGTGACTCTGCAAAAGGTCCCATGCATGCTCGATGGGGTTGAGGTCTGGAGATAGCGGAGGAAGAGCAAGATGGTTTATTTCCTCATCTCGAAGTATCTCTAAAACAATCCGAGGACGATGTGGCCTTGCGTTGTCGTCAAGAAAAACAAAATTATTCCAGTCCAACAGCGTTGCGACGCTTTAGAATATGGTCTATAATGATCTCTTGGGCATAATGTTGGCCCGTGAGTGTACCATTAAAGGTATCGAGGTCAGTACGCCACCCTCAAGAAATTCCATCCCATACCATAAGACCACCACCACCAAAGTCAACGACTGGTAGGGTATACTGGCGTAAGTACGATGTCCGGCACTACGATATACTCTTTGAGGCCGGCTAGCATTGCTGAGACAAATCTGGACTCGTCCGAAAACAATATATCATTCTACGGTGTCTTCGTTGAGCAACAGTTCTTGCTGGACATCTCAGGGGCCGGTATGAGGTAAGTCCTACCTCAAACAACCGATTTCTTACAGTTTGGTCGGAGACTTGATTTTCCGTGGCATTCTGGAGCACTTGCTGTAGATGTCGAGCAGTTGAAAAGGGGTGTATTCTTGCATTAATTACCAGAAGGCAAACCTCGCGAGGTGTTGTGTTGCGGAAAGATCCACTTCCAGGCCTTCTTACAGTCTTACCTGTTTCTCTAAGGCACAAAAGGGCACGTGAAATTACGCTCTTCGTGGTTCTTAGCATATCAGCAATATCGACTTGGCGCTTTTCTCTTAGGTGCGTAGCAACGGCTAAATTTCGTTGTTCTATTGTCAAATGGTTTCTCTGCATTGTTGTTGATTATTAAGAACACAAATGTAACACACGAATAAAAAAACAATGAACAAAGAAGATCTTAGGAAGACAGAAGAGATTATTCAGTATTTGTTTCAAATACGGTTAAACAATTGCAACTGGATTCGACTGTTTTCTGTTTTTTAACATCAAACATTGCCGCTTGCTCTAATTATCAATAACAGACGACCATTAGTCACCAAATACAAACATATATGTAAAATTATTGTTTATTATTACAATATTCCAATTCATTTTTGAGTAGTTAATTTGGTAAGCAATTTATCACGTTACACAATTCCAGATTGTAACAGAAGCTTGTTATTGATTAAATCAACATAATATGTTATATTATAAGTAAACTATTAAACAACAAACTAGTAAGAAGCTCCTAATCATTGCCTTTTTCTAACTACCTGCTTAAGTTAAAGGACTATAACACTAAAACTATCCCACAATTTCACTTGCTGGCAGGTAACTTAAATAAATCAATACAACTTTATGTAGGATTATTTACAGCACTACACCAGGGTACTGAAATTCTCAAACTAAGTTCACGTACGTGAAAATTGAAAAATTGCAATTTTTTAACGTTACCTGTTAAACTAACAAGTAACAATATATTAAAAGACAACAAATATTTGAAATGAAATTTTCCAGAAATGATTGATCATCCATCCACCTACCTTAAACTCTCTCAAGTTTATGCTACCATAGATAATAACTTCTTTTCCATTCTCGTATAGACTCATGTCGGTCGTCCTTGTAAGTGTAGAAAGGTCTTGAATATATCCCTCTGCAGTTTCCAGAACGCCTTGTATCTGTGCAGGTGCTCTTCCTTTGAAAACCACACTTAGCTGGGGGGTTTTCAACGACCTGGCTCCTTCAGAGACAATCTGGCCTTTAGCGGTGCATAATAGAGAATCCATCAAACGGTTAGCTTTCACGGCTTGCTGACGCGCGTGCTCCCTAAATAAGAAAATGGGAAATTATGCAAAGCTCGAAATGAATGTAAAAAGAAAATGTGGTTAAATTAGGCAAATTGGACGTATTTACTCAAAAAGTTGAGCCTATTACGGGCACTTATCGGTGACAATTTACCAAGGCGGCGGTTGTTTCCACTGCAATAAAGGATAAAATGAGAGCCGTATTCAGAGTTCGTAGATAATTCAGTGGAAAAGTCGGAAATTTAAATTGCAGACTCGTAAAAACGGGCGTAAAGGACGTAAGGGCTGGAGACGGCCAGACATTCTTCATCGATTGTATGTTGCACTTTATAAAATGTTATTGTATATAAACGGTAGCGGAAAATTGATAGATATTGATGTGTGTAGAACACTTTACTTCGAGAAATGCTTCTTCCTTTGAAAAGTAATTTCATTTATTTTATTCACATAAATGGTTGAACAACAGATTGACACATGGAGGCACCGTACACAATATAGATGTTATAGGTGAAGTTCTATAAAAATATGTATAGAAAGGGAAATAATAGAAGCAATTTTGATAAACTTGGGAGTGAAATATGAAATAAGTCAGCAAAAACTTTAGGACTGACAGTTGAGTAATGGTCAAAGTCCCTGCCCTTGACACTATTTCATCAAACGCACATGGGTTCGAACTTTTCCTACAGTACAAAACATAACTGGAATGTGTTTTAATTTTTTTTTTAAACCTTTATGAAAGTCGTCGTACAGAAAATATAGAACACACGTTATTGGTACGTCTACACTAAAATCTGAAGTATAAAAATCTTGCAATAAGTATTTGTTAATAATAATGTCGAAGAAGTTTGGGCAATACAGTATTCAGATGGCCAACCAATAAGCAACATTGATAAATTGAATGTAAAGTTTCAAGGTTCCGCGGTTGGGTCTAATGAAGTCATCTCATTGGGCTTAGATGGCATCACCTTGCAATTCATTAATGCTGACGTTTCGCTAACCGTTGCAGGTATTGTCAAAGCGTAATGCGGGGTGGACTGCCGGATCTGGTATTTATAGGGTTTGTTTCAGCCATGGTTGATTGGCGGAGGAGCCTTGGTTCGTGTGATAGGTTTCTCTTGGTTGGATACATCTATGCTTTGAAGAAACGAGAGTGGCCGCATGACTGAAGCCAACGCCGTATAGGGGAAGCTACAAAAATAGGTAGAAACACCAACAGAATTTTAACCGAGAAGAAGACCTTGTGACACTAAGTAACCCTTATAAAAGAGGGCTAAAATAACAGTCAAATACAGCCAAAAAATATGCACCACCCCAAAACGCATGGGTGTAACCGACCAATCGGCACCAACCAATAGAAACTCAGCACACGTACCAAGACTCCTCCGCCAGTCAATCACGGCTAAAAGAAATTGTAAATGTCGGATCCGACAGTCCAGCACTCACTACGCTTTGATAATGCTACCTGCAACGGTTAACCAAATATCAGCATTAATCAATTCCACGAGTCTAAGCTCGAAGAGATGATTTAATTGATGCATATAAACAATTAAAAGAAGTTTTTTTGGCTGTAATACTATAAGGGTGAGTCTGCTAAGACGAATCAGTTTGCTACAGCGGGTTTTGGAAGTATTGGGAAACAAATGTTTGGTATATTATTACAGGCAGTGCTCCCTAGGTTATCAAATATATTTTTTTGTTATTCCAAAGTTCATTAATATCAAAATGTAACAACTTTTTCCACCAGTAGGGTGTAACGAACCTTTGGCAAAAGGTAAAATAAAAGAATTTCATACTAAATAAACAATATTAGGTAAACAACCATTAGTATTAATCGCCCCGACCGGGAATGAGAATTGGGTTTTTCATATGAGAGCTTGGTGTTTTTAGCACCAGCCTATTTAGGCATTCATTGCGAAATGTCACTATTACTTATAATAGTGGTTACTTGCGAATTGAGTTCATTAATTATTTTTTAAAAATCGATTTCAACTAAACTGATTTACGCGCTAGTGACTTACACCAATAAGAGTGGACAGAAGCTAATTTTTACTGCTGCATTTAAAAATATACGGGAAGACAGACTCTGCTATCCCGGTATGTGATGTCAGCTTACTGTATTTTTGTTTTATTTTCGATTTTACGTTAATACTGCACTATACTGAACTGCCAGGCGCAATTTACACCATTAACAAAATATTTTTATAACTCATAAAGCAAACTTAAACATAACATAAAGTTTCGCTTAAAAATTACAATTTTTTTAATAGTTCCAAAACCAATTGAGACATTTTAATTAAATTTTGCAGGATTTGAGAGTTAGCAACGGTGCGTGTTTTACGGTAAAAATAGTGGCTTTAGTTTAACCAGTGGCGTGCGGGCAGGCTAATCGCTGATAAATTTGGAAGGAAAAACGAGATACGCCACTGTTCTTTTTCAATATTTTTTCTTTTTTGAATTGCCTGTTCGATTTGGAAGAAAAAAGGTATCTTGACTTTTTTTCGTAGAACGCATGATTTTCGAGTAAAAAAATAAATAACATTGCAGTGCGCCCTAATGCAATAACTAATATTCATGAATTAGCCACGTGGAAAAATCATATTAAAGCAATAACGACACTAAAGTTTTTCATTCTTTTTTATTCTTCTTAAACTCTTTTAACAATGTACGACAAATCAAAATCATAAAAATAATCACTTCTGACAAAGAATCAAAGCAAATGTTGAAAATGGCCACCTTCTGATAAAACGCACGATTCCAATCGTCTCATCATTGATTGTCTCACTCTTTCAAAAATTCCTGGAGTATTTCTTATGGCATTGCAACTTTGAATTATTCGATTTCTTAAGTCATTTTCATCTAATACAGGTGTCTCATACATGAGTGACTTAAGGTGACCCCATAAATAAAAGTCCAAGGGATTGATATCGGGACTGCGAGCTGGCCAATCTTGAGGACCTCCGCGTCCAATCCAGCGATTAGGGAAAGTGCTGTCAAGGTATCGGCGAGCAACAAGGCTGAAATGAGCCGGGGCACCGTCGTGCATAAACCATAAATAGCTATCACGTGCAGAGGCACATCTTCTAACAGAACGTTTAGTTCTTCGGCTAGAAACTGACTATACGAATTACCATTTAGTCGAGGGGGTAAAAAGTGTGGTCCAATAAGATAGTCACCAATAATCCCTATCCATACATTTAGTGAAAATGATTGCTGAAAGCGACCTTCTCTTATTGCATGGGGATTTTCGTCCGCCCAAAAATGTTCATTATGAAAATTAATAATTGCTTCTCGCGAAAAAGTTGCCTCATCAGTAAATAAAACTATACTCAAAAAAATGTTGTTAGGAGCCATGAATATTACCATGAAGCCATGAAGAATGACTCAGGACGAGGTCTTATGGAATTAGACCAGCTTTTGCCAGGCTCCGTTTATTACAAAATTACATTGCTAATCTAAATGAGGCTGATCCGTGCCAATTTGCGTATCTTGACGAGACATGGATATTTGAGAATGGCTGTCTAGGAAGATCTTGGCAGGATAGCAATACAAAAACTGTTAAAAGAATCAAATCCGAAGGAAAGTGGTAAATAATTTTATAATTAAGTTTAATATAATTATTACGATATTGTGTTTGTTCAGATACATTATATTACATGCAGGCACTGTAAATGGTTTTATTCCTGATGCATCGCTGAGATTTTCCTCAAATACAAAAAATCCAGATTATCATGACGAAATTAACCACGGCAATTTTTTTCATTTTTTTGAAATATTTTTCCCAAAGATTTTATAGAATTTAAGGTATATGTATTATAATATAGTACAGAATAAAACCAACGAGCCAAGTAAATCTTCTCTGGAGTGAAAGTGTTTACCTTCTCAGTAGTTTGGACGCCACGTTAAGCTGTACGTCCTCTATGTCTGTGGTAGTTTAAATCGCCGAACATAGGCATACAGTATACGATATACGGTATACGGTATCACGATCTTAATATAGCAATCCACTGCTGGATGTAGGCTTTTCCCATTTCGTGCCATTACCATCTATTGTTTGGTATTCTGATCCATTTGATTCCTGTCCTTCATCTTATATCGTCTTTCCATCTTGTGGTTGGGCTTCCTGCACTCCTGTGCCCAAATCTTGGTCTAAACTCCTAGATTAGCTTACTCTATCTGACATTAGATGTACGGGCCACGTGTCCGGGCTATTTCCACTTTAGTGCGGCCATCCTTTCCATTACGTCTGCAATTTTTGTTTGTTCTCGGATCCATTTATTACTTTTTCGATCATTTAACCTAATGCCTAACATTCTTCATTCATGTACGTGTTCTGGCTATTCTCTGAACGTGTTTTTTTGTAAGACTCCATGCCTCAGTCCCATAGGTAAGTACGGGGAGAATACATTGGTCGTACAGTTTTCTTTTTATTTTGTTGGGTATTTATGATGTAAGGCTATCCTTTAGTTTACCAAATGCTACCCAAGACATTTTAATTCGTGGTGAGATTTCTTCGGAGACATGCGGTCTTTGGTTGTGGTGATATTCTCTCTTAAGTATATGTAGTGTTCGACTTTTTCTAGGTATTGATCATTGACTAACATATTTATGTGTTTGTTTGTATATGTCATGATTTTTGTTTTATTAATATTAGTGATTAATCCTACTAGTTTCGAATAGTTTTCCAATTCTGTAATCATCTCTTGCAGTTCAGTAGGGTCATCACTTATTAGAAGAATATCGTCAGCGAAATTCAGATGTTTAGATATTCACCGTTGATGTTTATGCCATTATTTGACCAATTCAATTCCTCGAAGATGCTTCCGAGAGCTGCTGTAAACTATTTAGGGGAGATCGTATAACCCTGGCGTACTTCTCTTTTATCAGGACGCCTGTGAATGGATGTTTTCTAGTAGTTTTGTATATCAGCTGTCTATTCTACATTTAGCCATAGAATTTAGTACCGCCCAGATTTACGGTATACGGTGTACCGTGTACGGTGTACGGTGTACGGTGTACGGTGTAGGGTGTAGGGTGTACGGTGTACAGTGTACGGTGTCCGGTGTACGGTGTACGGTGTACGGTGTACGGTGTACGGTGTACGGTGTACGGTGTACGGTGTACGGTGTACGGTGTAAGGTTTACAGTGTACTGTTTTTCGATATAGGGTATACTGTATACGGTGTACGGTATTTATATATTTAAATTTTTAAGTACTACAGAGTCTATGTCTTTAAACCCAGCGGTACTCTGGAAATTTCTATTACAATAATTTGTTTTTTTTATATCTCACAAAGTTTAAAATCTTTGGGAGAGATCTAAACTAGTAATTATACACTTTTCTATTTTCGGGAAATGTTATCGCATAAATAGGTCAATTTACTAACGAAAATCGGCGTCAACTGCAGTTTACACGTGGAGATCACAGAGACAGTGAGTGAGTGAGTCTCTATTTCACTTGCCAATTGATGGCATGTTTCCGGTTACAAATACAAAGGAAACTGTTCTTTCCGCCAAGAAACGATCTGTGTGCAAACGCCTGTTTAGAAATGAGTGGGTCATTGCATATCAAGTCAACTTATGTTTGAACCTTTACATAATTTTAATGAAATTAACGTACAAGGTACAAATTTTGGGACTTGAGCATGCTTTAGAGCATTTTTCCCCCTATAAACATGTAGTTTTTACTTTAAATAAATGTATATATTTTGCAATAATTATTTAAATGATGATGCGTACACTAGTTTAAAGCACATGAAATGTGCTTTCATTTGACATATATTATTATTATTAGATGTTAGGGCTTTGGCCTTTATATGCCTTCCGTCACTTCGATCCTTAGTGGTTCTTTTGTAACTTATGAGCCCTGTCTTTGTTAGAAAAGTTGTAGGCTGTTGATGAACCTTATAATGTCTCTGGACTTCGAGTCCCTTATTTCGTTAGGTGTCTTGGTTGCCTTACCGAAAATGTTTTGTCTGCGTGGTCAGGCAGCATTGCATTCGCGTAGAATGTGTTCTGCCATTTCCGCTACCTCGTTACATAAGCGGCAGATTTGGTCCTCAGCTTTACCAATTTTAAAAAGATGGTATTTTAATGTTGTGTGGCCTGTGAATAGGCCAGTGATGGTTTTCAATTCCATCTTGCTGAGGGACAAAGCAAGTTTTGTTTTATTTTGCGAAACAGTGATGAACTGTTTTGCCTGATGTTGTCCTGGAATATTCTGCCGGTATGAGGATTTTTGTTGTTTCTCCCATAGTTTTACCGCCTGTTTTATGTGGCTTTTCTGTATTCCACAGCAGGGCTCAGGCCCAGTAAATGGCGTCGATGCTCCGCGTTTCGCGAGTTCGTCGGCCTTTTCGTTGCCTGGTGCGCCCTCATGCCCTGGCACCCACCACAAGGTAACGTGGTTTTTGTTTGCCAGTTGTTTGAGGTTGTTCAGGCACTCCCAGACTAGTTTCGACACACAAATGGGGGCCTTTAAAGCCTTTGTTGCTGCCTGGCTGTCTGAGAGGATGTCAATTGTTCACCTTTATATCTCTTCCACAGGTTTATCTTTGTGCAAAGGTTTATAACATAAACCTCAGTCTGGAAGATGGTAGTTACGACACCGAGGGGTTCGGAAATGCGGCAACCGGGTCCGTAGACCCCCGCTCCTGTTCCTCTTCCTTCCATCTTCGAACCATCCGTAAACCACTGTAGGGATCCTTTCTTGAAGGAAGGTCCTCTCGATGACAACACTTCTCGGTCTGCGATGGTCACTCTAAAAGGTTGGTCGAAGTTGTATTTTATTGGCATTCATTTGACATGTAACTTGTCCAAGTATTTTTGTTACATTCGTATAAAACATACGCCTCCTTAATCAGGAACGTCCCCATTGATACCCCTCGATGAAACTTTCCACAATTTATTATGAAGGGTTATAGTCGGCAAATACACAATTTTGTTTTATAAAAATTAATTACACCGATTTGCGACAAATTGCAAAAACGTTTCTGATTAAGTATGTATTTTCTTATGTATCTTAACTTAAGCATAATAGCTGGCATTAGAAGGGATTACACGCAGTGTTTT
Source organism: Limonius californicus (assembly GCA_014611495.1). Lineage (NCBI taxonomy): Eukaryota > Metazoa > Arthropoda > Insecta > Coleoptera > Elateridae > Limonius > Limonius californicus. Next base: position 15,921 of record JABXWE010044461.1, on the reverse strand, counting down.
GTCCTTTTACCAGTGGTTATCCGATAGCTCGCAATTAATGGACTGGTGTAAAATGGAATTCTTATTAGTTTAGGACTAAAATATTAAGTAAATTAATTTTTGGATACCACTAATTATTATAATATACTAATATCTATGAATGCTTATTTACGTCCAATACGTAGAAATAAATTCTTTACTTTCAACGAGTAGCTGTTTGAGGACCCCTGAAATTCAGTACCAAAAGATTGTTTCAAGAATAGCCGCAGGTAAAAGAAAAGTGGCAACGCTATGTAAAATTTCTCCATAAGAATTACATTGCCCTATGCTACCCCTACCTCTATTAACACCGTCAGTTTAAGATTATAGTACAAGGCGAAGATTTTTCGTATTTTAATTTCTCCAAACAAAAATTTACTATTTCTGTACTATATTGTAGCTGAAAACAGTAACTTTTAATAGTCGGAAACTCTTAAGTGCGATTAAAGCGATTATCAAAAATTGTATGGTTATATATTGAATAAACAGCAACAAATTAGAAAAAAAAACTTTCCGATTAGTTCTCACGAAATAGTAAAGACGTAATAAATAATTACCTTGTAGTAAACAAATTGCAAAAAATTGTCTATTTCTTGTAAGTAAATAGTAAGGCAACTCTTAAAAAATAATTATTCTAATACCGAAATTGACTGAAAATAGATATTTTATTGTAACAAACTGTTAAATGAATAGTCGAAAAATAATTACATTTATCTAAGGAAGAAGTATTTTATTAAACAGTTGGATATAACTTACGGACAGTGCAAAGTTGTTAGTCCCACCCAAAAATTAATATTTGCATCATTAAGTGCAGAAACACAAGCACCAAAGGTTATAAGTTTACTATAAAATAAACTAAGAAAACATAGTCAGTTAAATATATAATTTCAAACATAAAACCGTTGGGTTACCAAACATCCCAAACCTTGACGAATGATGTGCGCAGCCTAGATTTCACATTTGAATATTTAGGTGGCATTCCAGTTCCGAGTAACAACAAAACAGAACATTTTTTTAAGAGTAATGAAATTGCCGATTCAACCCCTTGGTTCCCATCCCACCCCGCTATACACGAGCGTAACATGCCTTAACCTTTAACCGCTGCCAACTGTGCCACTGAGTCTTCGCATTGCCCCAGAATTATTAAAAGGGCTACAACGAGAGTCGCACTTGGCTCGACCGATTACGAGGTGGATTTCTATCCACTTGGCCACGCAGTTGATAAAACAGAACATATAAAGCTGCTCTTCCAACATAGTCAGGTCTATGTGGGGTGTATACAAATTTAGTTATTTGTGCTCCTGCATTCAATTTACGCGGTAACTGAGTAAACAAACAACCGTTGCGATCAGAACTCATTGGCGGCAACAGGCAGGTGACATACAACAAACAATAAAACACAGACTTGCTAATCTATCAATAAATATTGATCAGTTTTGCTCACAGGGGTCTCTCACTCCTCTCGCATCGATTAGGATTTGATTATAATGAGGCTCATCAACCAACTAGCTGATGGGATCACAGCCAATCGTAATAAGTACGCATAGCTACTGATGCGATGATCCTTTAGAAGGAGCCTGAAATTGGGCCAGTAAGACACTTTGTTATTTATACGAGTAACGAGCGAATACTCCCCTTCAGCCTCCACATGTGATGGTGGGAATATAATTTAATAATTGACGTTTCGTCACGTAAAGTTAGTCTGTTCCATTCTGGCATTAATGTAACATTTATAATTATAATAATCTGACGTAAGAGGCTTACGAGGCTACCTCTCCCAGCTGACTACCTCCCGAATGATTTTTAGGTGAAGAATGATTAAACATCCCCCACACACTACTCACTTAGCTTGTTATATTGACTACGCTACTGCTTCCAACAATTACTTGTCTAAATACAACAGTCTTATATATTGCCAATAATAGAACATATTGCACTTAAAATATATAAAAACCAGTCTAATAAATGCATATAGCATTTCGAGGGATACATGCGACGCCACGGCCACTACTACCTGAGCTCGCTATTACAGCTCATAACCAGAGAAAAATTATATTACTAATGTGGCACCTCACCCCAGCATACGGAATACACGCATAGAATCAGTTAGGATACTCGCAAATGCTATTAATAAATTATTACGCCAAAATACGCAAAACGAAAATCTTAGCAACGCTGTCCTTGCTGTATTTACCACCTTACTGTACTTGGTTTAACTTCGACATTCCAAGAACTTGTTGGCTTTCGTCTGAAACCTTTTATTATGAACAGATGGAAGCTACGTATATATTTGGAAATATTTATTTGATAAGCTTACATTTAAATACTACTTATAGTAAGTAAAACAACGGTCTAGCAATGTACTATAAACAGTACATAGATGTTTAAAACCCAAGCAGAATAGAATATTAGAACTTGGAAAATGGAATTCTAAAGAACTTAAAATTACAAATTTTTCGGTTTTTTTATCTTATATTATTATATATTTTTACAAACCTTATATGTGATTAATGTGAATAATAATTAAGTGTTCATTTTCATCTTGTACATTTCATATACATTGTAAATATAGATATTTGAATTTTATAAAATTAAAGCACTAGCTTATTTATTGACATAGAAAGCTTTTTATAAGAAATCTTTAGTATAATGCTTCCTAAATTACTTAATTATATTAAATAGAAAACAAACAAAGCGGTTCAAGCTGAAGTATATGCACTCTTTAAAACGGAATGGTAGACTCCAAGGAATAACGGCTCATACTGTAAAAAAAAGTAAGTTTTATTACATTGATGATCGGCCTAATTAACAAAGAAGGTTACGTCAATTATTTAAGGTGTTGACTGGTCTTGAACTTATTTATGATTGCTGGAGGTTTAAAATGAACTACTAAGCACAAAATACAAAACATACACATTTTCTTATCTAAATGACTCCTTACCTAAAATTAAACGACGTTAAGTCTTTGTTTAATTATGGAGGTTTATTATATTACGCTTTTTCTCTCAGGGTGTTTAGCAAAGCTTGAAGGTACTGTATGACTTCTTTTCTCCTATTTCGAATGGCAAAATGCCCTTCACTTTCCACGTTGTCTAAATTGACAATACTTCTGATAAGCAATTCCTGTAAATGTAAAAACGTTTTGTCTTCTTTTGTTCCAGAAAATTCCCTTATTTGCATCTCTAGTGTTTCTGCGTTTTCGAAAACATTTTCGATTTTATTCAGTGCTTCATGGATATAAACCGATTCCGGTTGGTTTTTGGTTTCCAAAACGGCTTCGTTGTTCTGCTGCACTACAGTCCTAGCCTGATGAGAACCTACTGTAAAATGTTTCGGTTTGTCACGAAGTTGACAGATTTCGTCACTTAGATTTCTGATTTCAAGCTTTTGCTGTTCTATTTCCTGTTGAAGGTTAAGGTTTTGAGTTATTAAATTATCTCTTTCACTGAGGGTGTAAGACAAGCGCTTCTCTAAACTTTCTATAAATGTATTTTGGTTTATATAACTCTTTTCGAGGTTATACCACTCTTGTTTCAAATTTCCATCAAACTGCGATATACGCTCTTGCAACATTTTGTTCTGTTGGTGCAAATTCTGAAGTAATTGGTCACGTTCAAGTACGTTTTGTTCAAGATTATAGATTTTGTTCTGATATTCTCGTTGCACCGAATGCAGTTCCTTTAAATACAATTTTTCTAAATTGTCCTTTTCCATAGTGTTCCTTTTCTCGTTTTCAATTTGTATAATATGTTGCTGACTTAAAGGAGCTTCTTTGGTGGAATTGTAGGAAAGATTTGGGTAAGGTATTTTCATAATTTCCTGTTCCATTTTGTTTTCTGCCAACTGGCGTTTCAAATCACTTATTAAATCGTTTTGTGTCTTGAGTGTTTCTTTAAACTGCTGTTCCTTTTTCAGGTATATGGCTTCCAGCTGTTCGTAAGTAGTATTATTCGTATTATGTACGTATGCATGTTTCTGGAAATACGTCTTCTCGGATTCAAGATATTTACAATGTTCTTCAAGATCAGCATTTCTTTGTTCCACCTTGTTTTTCTCCTCATAGAACGCTTTCGCCCTATTTTCAATAACATTTTCGTATCGATCCTTTTGAAGGCGATACGCATCCTTTAATTTATCATATTCATCTTTCACAGTTGATATTTGTCGTACAAGTTTTTCGTTGATAAACGTATATTGCATAACTGCATTGTTTAAATATGGTTTAATGTAGTTGATAAGGTCTTGGTGTGCTTGATCAATTTTATATAACCAGCTTTCGAAGTTAGTTTGTACAGCTGTGCTAACACCACCAGAATTGTGTTGGCTAAGAAACTTTTCTGCGCTATTCTGAAGATTCTTATCTAAGGCACCGCGATGCTTCAATTTACCTTTCAGAATTGTCACTTCTGTAAGTTCGCCCGATGTACACGAATAACCCATTTTATATTCTTTTGTATCACAGCGAAATATTAATCTAAAATATAAAAAGATTATACATGTCTTAAACTAGATAGAATGCCTACCTACACGCGGAGCAAATTAGTTTTATTGGTAACAAAATTAACGACACAAGCATCATGGCTTTCTGAAAGTACAACCAGTTGACTGACTAACCTAGCTTTATCAGTAATGCAAAGTTTATCGTAGTTTACAAGATAAGATGTAACTTAAATATAAATAGTAATGATACGTTTTTGTTAACCGGATTATCTGATTCAATACAGTATTAAAAATGTTAATACTTTTCAAGCTATACTCCAAGTTGTTGATAAGAAGTTTAACTTTAGGAGAAGGAAATTAATGTGGGCTATACCAAGCACTAAAATTTTACTTTACTTTTTTCTAAAACACTAAGTATTAATTATTCAACAACTGATCAACGGGTTTAATTGGGCGAGATCTAGGACGCGGTTTTTTGAAGCATCTCTATGCACTGAAGCTCTTAGCTTATTGTATACCCCAACTATGAAATTTGCTTATCTGAGGTAGTTACAACTCCAGTAGTGATTGGTAACGTGTCACACATCGCAGTGGCACGGGACCTACGACTTTACTTTTTATCCGATACAAGGTTCACTTCAAATTTTTGCCCGATTTGAACCCGCCTCTCTTGTATCTACAGGCAAGTGCGGTAACCACTAGACCGCCAAGGTTGGCTCCATGACAAGTTATAATCAGTCTAAAATGACAATAAGCAACATTATTATCAATTATTATAATTAAGGACATAGTAGGAACATCCCGTGGGCAAGTTCCTATAAGAAACGCGTAACACAAGGTTATTTGTGACTACAAGGAATTTTAAAGTATGCGACGCTCAATTGATTAATTACGTTGAGGTAGGTCTAGTGGCTCAAATCTCTTGAGCCTTCTTACTCGGGCAGCGACAAAAATATCCCTAAACTCTATTTGTTGAGCATTGAGCTAGAACGTAAACAAACGCTTGACAGGTGCGTTGATTTACCGGATGTGTATTTACGTAATATGCCTTGCGTGTCTAAGTACACGTTCGCGGCGGCAGAATTCCTTTTTAGAAAAATTGGTGGTTCTGAATTGCAATTGCGATTTTATCTAAAAGTTTTTTTCTCACACCGGGAGATTTTGGAGAAGACAAAGTTTTAGTGTCCCAAAACTCCTTTAATATTCTTTTTACTGTTGCAACACTAACACCAACTGTTTTAGCAACAAATTGTACAATGCCAGTCAGTAAAATCTCAGAATTTTCTTCTAACGTTGAATTATACAATTTCACCATTCATTGTTTTTCATTTAAAGTAGTAGGACGGCCGCTATGATTACACGTTTCTGGAACAACTTGCTCCATTTTAGGAAAATACGAACCAGGCACTATGCAAACGCTCCGAAAACCGATAAGCACTTGCAACGGTATTTTCGCCTAGGGTGTCCGCAACCCATTTCACATTGGGTTCAGGAGTGTATACTTGGAGTTTCCCTCACTCTTTTCCCAGCATTTTAAGTACTGCGCGTGTTTGATTTTAGATAAACAGGATTTCCGGTCGAACATTCTTTGCGTCTGAGAAGCGAACGAGTCGTTGAATTAGATTTTTCTCGTTAAAGTGTGTGTTACTTTGAGTTCTTCTCGATTTTCTGAGATAATCTGAAGTTATAACGTGATCTTTAGTAGATTGTTCGATTACGTTATTGGCATTTTTGGCCGCTTTGATCAACGTTTCGTTTCTATCGTAATTTTTGTCGAGTCAATCGTAGTTACCGATTGGTAAGTTTCTCCTTTTTCTTTTAAGTTATGGCTGTCCTAACATTTCCTTGTATTCGAATTTAGACAACTTGGGGACGGCGAGATTTGTCTGAAGATTTCTGCTCTTTCAATGGTTGTGTCTGCTGCTTGCGGGAACTAGTATTCGAATTCAATCCAGTCGCCTGCAGTGAAAACACGTGCCGGATTCGAGGCTGTTCTAGAACGTTCCATTGCAGTTTAACCAGGGAAGTGCACATTAATTTTAATTTCGACGATTTTGGAGTTAATGTAAATACTCTTTGTTTATGTATTTCGAATTTCTTTATACTACGGGGTAGATAAAACTAAGTTGTAATTGCACAGTGTCTTTCGAATTATTTAATTGGCATAATACATTGCTATTTTAGCTTGTACAGGTATTAGCGTACATAATCACGGGAATTTCACTTGATATACAGTGTAAGTCAACCGGAACGGTAATATTGCGTTTTGTTCGGGTTTCACAGCCATCTTTGATTTCTTATCTGCGCTGTAGATCTTGAGAGGCCTTTCACGACTAGAGTGTAGGACGCGACTTGAGGGCGCTTGTTTGGGAAGAGAAACGCAGTATTTTTACTTTAGCTCAAAGTCATTTATTATTGAGGCTATATTGAGTGATTGCGTACTGGCAATTGTGTACCGATACAGGATACGAAATCTCTTATATTTGAATGTTGTTAATTTGGGGTTTATGCACTACACATTTATGTTTTTTTTTGCTGATATTAAATATTGTTGCTGCAATTGGACTTATTATTTATTGTTTCCTATCATTGTATTCTGGAGTATCAAATTAAGTAAGTAATAAACTGTGGGTCCGACTAACCAATCGACATCTGCGTTAATGGTAGTGTATTTTATTATCAAGTCGGTGGCGCCCTTTCAGGTAATTAACGTAAAGTTAATTAATATATGTATTCGAGCAAAGCAGAGAACCGCCCATCTTCGATTGAGGTTCCGAGAGGCTATCATTAACCAATTATTTACTTACTTAGGGTGGAGAATTTCCCTTGGAAATCATTGTCAGGCGTCACACACTGCTCAAAAAGCACACAAATTTAACCCGGTAATTACGAGTGCAAAGTAAAGGTTTTGAACGTCAATTATTCCTTAAGTAATGAGCGTTATCTAGCGTACACCAATCGCGCGCTCGGGTGAGTCAAACACGTGCGTTTATTGACGTTCTAGCTCAATGCTCAACAAATAGAGTTTAGCCACCACCGAGGCGGTCTTGGTATTTCATACTCGTGGATGAGATTACTTCTTTAACATTAGGAACTTTCAGGTCTCTGTGATTTAATTTTAGACATACCATGGAGCATTACAGATATCACGTAATGTTTTTGACTGAAACCGCTAAATCTTCATGATGGAGTCGTAGGTAGCTCCCCATAGCCATAGCCAAAATCACTTCGTGAAGGAAGAATTCAACGATAGGTGTGAATTGCGGACCATAAACCAGTACATTTTGTGATAAGTGTGGCCTAGTTGAAAACGTTTATTTCAAGTAAGTTTCGTCCATGTTAGCCTCCTAGCCCTAGATATTTGATTTCTTCTTTTGGTGACAAGTATGTGTTGTTTAGCGGTAGTCTCGGGCATGTCTCTCTACTTAAAGTGAAAGTGATGTGTGTTGATTTGGTGCTATTCGCTTTATGTGCCATTTTTCAATTCTATTTAAGTGATTTTGCAGACAGTGGAAGTTACATTTGGATTATGGCGAGAGACCACAACAGCGGTGTCTCACAAAAAGGTGTAATTATTGTGTTAACTGACGTTGGAAAGTCTGCTGTATATAACAGGTATGGGCCCACGCACGCAGCCTTGTGGTACGGTTAATTGAATTGAAATCAAATACTAAGAAGTATCTGTTTATTGGGTAAGACTTTAGCAGTTTACAGAAAGGATGGAGTAAGTTACTTTGATTTTATACATTAGGCCATCGTTCCACACCTTATCAAAGGCTTGTGAAATACCAAGCAAGGCGGCCGAACAATATCTCTTTTGTTTTGAGGTCATCCTTTAAGGTTGTAACTCTTCGGTGAACTTGTTCTACAGTTGCGTGTTTTCCTCGGAACCCAAACTGATAATTTGATATGATACTGCTCTCTTAAATGATTCGTTTCATTCTGTCTAAGAAGAGCCTTTCAAACAGTTTTGAAATTATTGACAACAGACTGATTGGCCGATAAGATAATGTTTAAGTTGGGTGTTTACTTACTGAATAAGTATTACATGAGCGACTGATATTGAAGATTATGTTTAACATTTTTACGCCTTCATGTGGTAATTCCTTCCGTATTTTGTTTGTTATTAGGTCGAAACCTGGAGCATTCCCAAGGTTGAGGTTTTCCTTAATTACAAATATCTTGCAGTTTTTGATTGAGAAGTTCATCTGATACCGTGAGTCTAAGAATTAAGTAATGGTTTAATCATGTTGCGGAAGTATTGCTCTTAGATATGGTTTGTCAACATTTCCTAGATGATCGGCAAATGTGCTCGGTTTCGCTTAGTTATTACTAACCCAATTTCTATAATTTGTTTTTGTAAGTCGGTTTACTTTTTGTGGGCCTTAAACTTTTTGTGAAACTTTCTACAATCAATAGTTAGTTTTTCTATAACTGATAAGTTTTTCATGAAGGTTTTCAGTTTTGGTTTTATATTCATTACGCATCCATTTTAGTTGTTTAACTGCTCAGTTGGGTTTGGTTTCTGTCACTAGGAGCTTGTATAATTTGCCAACGTTTTCACAGCCTTCATTTTTGTCGTCTTAATTTTTATGTATTCAGAGCAATATCCAAGATTATCAGTTTATTTATTTTCTGTGGTAGCACTCCATGCGGCCTATTGTATAGCTTCCGTTGTGTGTTTTACTGCTTCATCAATTTCCTGACGCATTAATGACGCATTTAGGTTAAGATGGCTAACGAGATTGAGTCTGAAAGTATCTCAGTCAGTAGGTATTTGTATTGGCCAAGTTGCGTGGTGTTGGCGTTTTGGCGCCAATAATATTGTGGTCCTTTGGGGGTACGGGTTGAAAAAGGTTGAATACCACCGTTCTAAGGCATAAAAACTATTTAAAATTTAAGATGTAAACAAATCTGCTTAATGGCTTCTGTGTAGAGGCACATTGTATTAAAAACTTGCAAGAATTCTGAGGTCTCGGAGATGAGTTTCCCTTTAAGAAAACAGTAAGATAAAATGATTTAAATTTAAATATGTAATGAAACCAATCAAATAAACGAGCAATTAGGTATTTACGTTACTTTTTGCCATACACCTTGAAACGAATTAAGTGGACCCTCGATTCTCGAACGACTCGGTTTTCGGCCAATGCAAATTCGCGACCATCTTTTTAGTGAAAATGAAGTGTCGATTATCGAACATAAATTTGGTTGTCGAACACGCTTTTCGTTTTTACTCGGTTGCCGAACGTAACACTCGGTTCTCGGCCAACCGACGGAGGAGGGAAGGGAGGATATTCCTAGATCACTAATTAAGGAAATAATTCGAAATGTGGAGAATCAGAAAGTTTTGCAGAAAAATATTACCCTAACAAAGAAGTAGCAAACAGTGTAATGACAATGGTATGACTCACCTGCGACAAGTGTTGAAAGGCAATCAAAAACAAACCTCAGTGGACAGGTAGAAGATAAGATAGATTTCAAAAGCCTTCTCTTCAAACCATAAATCTTTCCATCTTTATAACCGCCATTGGCTCTCCACAGTACATGTAAAGTTTTATATTATGATTTTAATTCTAAAACGGATTAATTAAATTTACATTCGTTTTTATGGGAAAATTGTTTCGGTTCTCGAGCAATTTAGTTCCCGAACACCCTTCTAGAAGGGACAGATCATCCCATTCTGAAATCGCGTTGTACTTCTGATAGGATATTTTCTGTTATTGTTTTTAGTCGTCTTGCCAAAATGGTTGCCTATATCTTGTAGCAAGTGTAAGCTGATCCCTCTGTAATGATTGCACTCGTTTCGGTCTCCTATTTTATAGGTGGGTATCACTTTGACACTTTTCTATTCTTCTGGTACGTGACCCCAGCGCCAACATATGTTAATAAATTCTAGAAGACATGTATGGAGGACAGCTGGTGCGTACTTTATAAGTTCAATATTATTTATATCAGTTCTTGGCGACTTCTGGTTATTGGATTGGTGTATGGCCATTAGGAATTTGTCTATTGTTATAGGGTCCATATCTTCATTTATGCTTGCTACCTCTGTTGGTTCTTCTTATTGTTCTTCATATATTCATAGGTTTTTATAATATGACAGGTCTCTTCTGATACTATATTAAGATGTAGCTTTCTCCATATTGTTTAAGTGTTTTAAGATTTTATAAATTTTGTTCTGTCTTCCGTGGACATCACATTCGATGTCGTTTATGTATTTGCTCCAACTTTCTCTTTTTAGTTTACTTCTTTCTTTACTGTTGCATTTTGATATTGGTATGCTTCTCTCGTTTCTGCGGAGTTTGAGTTGCGTTGTTTCATATGTGCTATTTTCACCTTATAAATGTGGTAAATTTGAGGTTTCCTATTTAATTTATTTTATTACATTGCAGTAAAATATTGTTTTCTAGATTTCAACATAGATTCCTCTACTAAAGTCAGCTTAATTGAGAGAATTTAGTCTTTGGCAGTTGGGTTTAGATATGTGTGACAATAATCAATAACTACACTGTTAAAATTGTGGAAGGTAGATTTACCCGAGGGAATACGTTTTGTCTTATGTTGTATTTTTGATAGATTTATTCTTTAATAGAATATTTCGTTGCCTTTCAGAGATAGTTAGTTAACCTCTAGCCAGGGGCTCCGATTAAGCGTAAACTTAATCACTAGATACACGCTAAAAGTCTATTTGTGAGTGGTTTTTATTCAAGCCGAATAGCTACTATCTTCCATATATACAATGAACCCTCGGTTCTCGAACATACGTCGTTCCAAACTGTCGTTCAGGTTATATTTTCACTTTACCATAGTTAATTCAGAAGAGAAGAGAATTTAACCTATACCTACTGTATAGCGCTCATAGATTGCCATGCAGCTTTGTTTAGAGTGAATAAAAACAAGTTTAGAGGAATCGTGTTATCGTCGTAATAAGGGAACACCCCTATACTTGATAAAAATTATAAAGAATTTTTATCAAGAAAACAAGATCAATATCGGGACAGAAGCAAGATAATATGGAACAACAACAATCAATTGTGGAGTACGCCAGTACTTATATATATATATATATATATATATATTGATACCTGTTAAGTTGTCACTTCCGACTAATAGAGGAGGCGACCTGACGTCCGGGTTTTCCACTTACCCTATCTGCACAAAATTTACTATTTATTACTGAGGGGAACTTCTAAAATATGTCCAGCAAAAGAGGGGAAGACATTTACAAAGTTTTTTTTCATATATATATTGTATATATACAAGATACAAAGTCACTTCCATACATATGCCCTTGGCGGCGTGCATATATAGAAACAATTATAACATAATTACTTCCAGCAGGGTTGCCATATATCTCGGAAGTCGCTACGCCTATTTCTTATTGCAGTTCCTATCGAGTTTGTTAAAAATACAGCTTCTCATAAGTTCTTGTGAGTTAGTAAGTTGTAATTAGTAAAAACGATAGATTGTAATAGAAATTTTTTATTTTGCATTCAATTTATAACATATATGAAAAAAGCGGAAAAATATAAAGTTATTTATTATTATAAGCTTATTTTTTTAAAATGTTGTATTTTTGATTTTGATTTTATAACAGGGACTGTTCTGTTCATTTTTGTGTTTCTTATAAATTCTTTTATTTCCGCCCCCAAAGGAAAGGTGTTTTTTCGGATGAAAAACTTAAATAGATCCTGAATTAGCTTACTTTCTTCAATAGAAGAAAAGGGAAAAGCTCGGTCAATGTTTTATTGGTTAAACTTTAACCAATAAAACATTGACCGAGCTTTTCCCTTTTCTTCTATTGAAGAAAGTAAGCTAATTCAGGATCTATTTACCGTTACTTTAACCGTTAAAGTATCAAGAAATTTGATTTCGTCTTCACTTAATTGCTCGAGATCGGCAAATCTTTGCGGTTCCACAGGAAGCTCCTCAAAATTGTTGTTATGAGTCTATTCCTGCGGTTATTATTTTTTTTAAAATTTAAAAGTAAAAACGAAAGAACTACTTACTGGTCCAACACCACTTTTAAATTACCTGCTACGTTTTTTTAAAGCTAACTTCTGTTATTACTTTCATACTACATTCATGTTTTAAGTTAATGTCCAAAGTGTTTTCAGTCTCGTTTGTTGGAAATTTATCTTGAAGTTTTAAGTTCACATTTTCTTTTTTATCAAGGCTTTTTGTTTCTATGCACCTTATGTTTACGTCCCTTCCCTTTTCAAATTTTTTTGCTTCAACTTTTGTTTTAAGTTTTAAGTTTACTTCCTTCATTTTTTCAAGTTCTCTTGTTAGTTAAAAATATAATAATAACACTATGTTTCTAATAATACAATAAATACAGTATTCATTTTCTTATATATTTTGTAGACAGAACGGATGTAAACACCTATTTTGAATATACAGTGCGTATGAAAAGTATGGAATAAATTCATTTTACTGGAAACGATTGGTTTGCAAATATCCTCGGACACGTCAATTTTATTTGATAAAAGCACACATTTTTATAGCAAATTCAATTTCTGACCGTCATTTGTTTTTGAGTGATGACGTCATCATCTTTTTTTTGAAATGGCATCTCCTATGTTTTTTGAAGGATTCGGATAGAGGACATTTTTCTGCGTATGGCACTGTAAAAAATGGCACGTTGAAGACAAAAGTCTTCGAGATATTTGAGAAAGTTTCAAAACCATGAAATAAATTTGTTAAAATGAAAGGAAGAGAAAAACGTATAATAAAAATTAAAGATCAGAGAAAAGCCACTTTATTATTAGTAACAAATTAAATTATTTTACTAAACTAAAATAAAAAATAATATAATTACAATAACAAATGTTCAAATTGCTGTAATAAATTGTATTATCTGTCGCATTGATTGACAGGTTCCTTTTCTAGCCACATGCTCTCCTTAACTGTACTTGCATTTTGCAATGGCCCATTTAACCAAAAAACAACGAATGGAGATTTTGATGATGGTCGGTTACGAAGATTATACGCGTACCCATCAAGTCGTCGCGCTCTTCAATGAAAAGCATCCCGAAAGACCTATCACACAATCAGCAGCGAGTAAAATTGAGAAGTTTCGGGAAAATGGAAATGTCAGAGATATTGTTAAGAGTGGACGCCCCAAAGTCGAAGAGAATGTTAAATTGAATGTGCTTTTACACGTGCAGAAAAATCACCATGTAACTTGTCGTCAGATTGCTGGGGATAACCAGATAAGCATTTTTTCGGTATCACGTATTTTGAAAAGGAAAAGTACCATCCGTATAAAGTTAGTTTGGTGCACGAATTAAAAGAGGATGACTTTGATCGGTGAATCCAATTCTGTGAAACAATGATGAACAATACTATTGAAAATCGAATACGACTGACAGACATTTTATTTTCCGATGAAGCAACATTTCATTTGAACGGCACTGTTAATAGACAGAATACAAGGTTTTGGGCAACTGAACACATACCCAATTTCCACAAAAAATTAACGTTTGGGTTGGTATTATTGGAAACCGTGTGGTTGATTGGACCGTTTTTCTTTGACGGTAATTTAACTGGAGATATGTATCTGACCTTCCTTCGAGATGATCAGATACCTGCTCTTGCCGTGTTGTTTCCAAACCATGACGATCCTGACCTTCCACATCCAACAATTTGGTATCAGCAAGACGGAGCTCCATCACACTATACAGTGGCTGTACGGAATTATCTAAATGACGTCTTTCCTCAGCGATGGATTGGAAGACGAGGCGCGATCGAATGGCCTGCAAGATCCCCGGACCTCACATCTTTAGATTTTTTCTTGTGGGGCTATGTGAAAAGCAAAGTATACCAAAATAAACCTCTACATTTAGGCGACTTAAAAAATCGATTACGTATGCTTACTACATCAATTCAAGCGAGCGTGATCGAAAATGTTGTAGAAGAATTTTGGAATCGGCTGGCCCATTGTCAGGAAGTTAACGAACAGCAATTTGAACATTTATTGTAATTATTTTATTTTTTATTTTAGTTTAGTAAAATAATTTAATTTGTAACTAATAAAGTGGCTTTTCTCTAATCTTTAATTTTTATTCTACGTTTTTCTTTTCCTTTCATTTTAACAAATTTATTCCATGGTTTTGAAACTTTCTCAAATATCTCGAAGACTTTCTTCTTCAACATGCCACTTTTTTTACAGTGCCATACGCAGAAAAATGTCCTCTGTCCGAATCCGTCAAAAAACATAGGAGTTGCCATTTAAAAAGAAAGATGATGACGTCATCACTCAAAAACAAATGACAGTCAGAAATTGAATTTGCTATAAAAATGTGTGCTTTTATGAAATAAAATTGACGTGTCCGAGTATATTTGCAAATGACTATTCGTTTCGAGTAAGATGAGTTTATTCCATACTTTTCGTACGCACTGTATAAGATTATTCAACAGAAAGTTACATTTTGAAGTTGTGATAACTTTTTAAAAACTCAACAGATAAGCAAACGAAAAACACATTTGTATTCGTAAATCAATGGGGTTTACTGAAATTAGTTTAAATGTTGAATATGTCCACCATTTTGTTCTTCACCAAGCAACAGTCTTTCTTTTACGTTGTGAACAGGATTTTCCAGCAGATCTAGTTAAATATCGTCAGTTTGTTGTCAAATTGAATTTTTCAGTTCGTCCCTAGTCGTAGGAGTATTTAGAAAAACCCGTTTCTTTAGAAAACTATAATAACAATGAATAAGATCGATTTTAACTTGTACATTCAAAAACATCTTAATCCATTACCAGTATAATATTGTTGAGTCGGTCTCGGTGGTCTAGTGGTTAGCGCATTTGCCTTTAGATCCAAAGGACGCGGGGTCGAACCTGGCCGAGGTCGGCGAGATTATTCTAGCGGGGAATAATCTGATAATGCGCCTTATGTCGGATAAGAAGTAAAGCCGTAGGTCCTGTGCCACTGCGATGTGTAACACGTTAAAAATCACTACTGGAGTTGGAATTACCCCAGATAGAAAAAATTCTTAGTTAGGATGTACAATAAGCCAATGATGGCTGCAGTGCATAGAGATGCTTGGAAAACCGCGTCTTCGATGTCGCTCTTTCAAATCAATCAATTAATCATGATATTGTATATTTTCGTCATGGATACGAAACATGAAAAGGCTTGCTTGCTTGCTTGCTTGCTTTGAAAGAGCGAGATCTAGGACGCGGTTTTCCAAGCATCTCTATGCACTTAGGCCACATTTGACCCATTGTACATCCTAACTAAGAATTTTGCCTATCTGGGGTAATTTCAACTCCAGTAGTGATTTTTAACGTGTTACACATCGCAGTGGCACGGGACCTACGGCTTTGCTTCTTATCCAACAGAAGGCGCATTTTCAGATTTTTCCCCGCTAGAAAAATCTCGCCGATCTCAGCCAGGTTCGAACCCACGTACCTCGGATCTAAAGACAAACGCTAACGCGCTAAGCACTAGACCAC
>JABXWE010044421.1:0-10987 GCA_014611495.1 Limonius californicus | reverse complement strand
GAAAGTACATTCCAAATCCATTCTACATGCTTAATATTTGCCTCAGTTTTACAATTTGAAGTAATTATGCCAATACGTTTTATTTTCATTTTTGTAAATAAAAAAAGAAAATAATAATAAAACAGACTACATACAAATCTACTATTTAAAAAATCATCGATATGATAACGTCTTAAAATTTATAAAAATAATAGCATTGAATAGTTCTCGACACCGATTTGGAAAAGATTAATAAAGTGCATATTTGTAAAATAAATAGGTATTCATTCCTTTGAACCATAATTTTTTCAACTATTCATACAATACATTGGAACATTTTCTCCACGACCACTACAGAATTTCACAATTCTGAAATCAATTTTGATAATAGAAAGTTAACATTCTAACCCTTGTTATGGAAGAAATATTCTAAAACACTTACCTGCTTATGCATTTTGCATGTATTTCATTCCATCACTAGTAATGGAATTAATATTCCGTAACAGTATAACAAAAAAAAAACAGTTAGTCTAAGAATCTATGACTAACAACTGACTTGAAACGTCATAATTTTGCAATTTCTTTGTAAATATTTGTTCCGAATCTTATTAATTTTATTGTATGTCTTGTGGTCGTGGAGAAAGTAGTCTGCTACTCGGTTGGGAATGGAAATTCGATGCTCGTGGTTCCTCACGCTCGCCTTCGGCTCGCGTTCGGAAGATTCCACTCGCATCGAATTTCCATTCCAACCTCGTTACAGAATGTATCATTCTAAAATTATAGAATATGATTTTTAATTTTATAACGAGTATGTTCACTATGTTTCTGTTTTTAGGCAATAGTGTTTCCAATACTTACAATAATATTTGAACTGTTGAGATCCCTGTTAGGTATTGAATATTTTAAGTGTGCCTCAAAAAGCTAACAACTATTAGAACTGATTTAATATTATTTACAAGCGCTAGATGTCAACGCGTTAGACTTCTGCGCTGAAGAACTGGGGTTCAATTCTCAGTACCCGGAGCATAGGATTCTTAGCGGTCGTTCCCCCGTGTAATGAAATTGTAAACCAGCGAGGTCCTCTACCTAAATTATCTCTAGAATAGAAGTGTTTGCACTTCCCTTGGTTCGAAGCCCTCGTTAAACTGTAGGTCCTCCATATCTGAGGCACACTAAACACGCAACACAGACGTAGGAGAGAATATCTCTAGGATCGTAATAAATAAGACACTCGAAGAATGTCATTTACAAATAAAATCTTCACTTCAGGGTATAGGCATTATTAGGTATAGGTTTAAGCCTGTTTTATCTCCACTATAACCATCTTGTACTACCCTTCCACCCTTTCTATGTGTTGTTCCCGTTTTTTCTTTCCTTCTTCCATTTTGTTGTTTATTGAATATATGCCCTTATGGTCGTCGGAAAAAAAGTCTACCGAAAAAAAGTCCCGGAAAAAAAGTCCACGGAAAAAAAGTCTCCAGGAAAAAAAGTCCCCGGAAAAAAGTCTTAAGGAAAAAAATCCCCAGAAAAAAGTTTCCAGGAAAAAAAGTCCCCGGAAAAAAAGTCCCTTGAAATTGCCCTAAAATTACGTTTTTTGTCAAATTTAGCACAAGTACAAAATGAAATTTTAAACAAAAATATGCTTCATTTAAACACTGCATTTTTATATCAGTTTTAACCAAAACCTTTATCTCTTAAGTTACTTTTGCCAATGTATTAATGATGTCTGTTTATTCCTTGCCTAATCCTTTATCTCTGAAGTTACTTCTGCTATCTGCCTAATGATTTCTATTTATTCCATATTTCACCTAAAGCCTTTAATCCTTAAGTTACTACACTGTGTTATAGTACAAAAGGATGTGCAATTTTCGATTTATTTTCAATTCTGTTACAACCATGGAAGTGATCAAATCTAATAAAGGTGGTGAAAAAGTGTGCTTTGGTGGTTATATGTACGTACGACATAAAATATGTTCGGCTTCGATACGTTGGAAATGCTGCAAAAGAAGTTCTTTGAAAGTAAGTTTTTTAAAATTAAATACTAATAATTATTGATTTACATAAGAGGTGTATTCTGTAATTGTTAGCCACGGGGTTTATTTTTAATAATCTATTGCTTCTTGAAATACTACATACAGGGTGTTTTAAATTTTAATGAAAAAAAACAAAAATAGTAATAAAGTACGCACTTAACCTGAATTCATGTAATCAACACAATAACTGTACAATTGTCTATTTCATTGTTGGAATAAAATACTTGAAAATGACATCAGCCTGCTAATTTTGAAAAATGCAAAACATGAATTTAATACGGTTTCCACTAAAAAAACAGTTATGTTATAACCAACCCGAAATTAATGACGAATATAAAAAATGGACTATCGCACTGAAATATACGTAAAAAGATCTATAAGAAAGCGCAATACTATTTTTTATATTTCCATTAATAAACGAGTTGTAGCGTCTAATCGAAATCGAGCAAATTTCAATTTTCTCGTGTAACTCGAAAACGACCGAACAAATTGAAAATTTAAAACAAACAATATTACTTTTTTAGTGCGGTGGGACACTAATAACAACGTTGGAAAAAGATAATCCAAGGGTTTCGGTAGAACACAACCATTTATCCGATAATACAGAAGTTGCCGTTACACAAGCAGTCCAACAAATGAAGCAGAGGGCAAAGGATACACTGTCGCGACCGATACAACTTTATGCAGAGACGGTTGCAACATTAGATGATGATATACGATCACGGATGCCATCGGAAGATGCCGCAAAGAGGACGATAAGGAATCAAACACGGAAAAAGTTCCCTTGTGTACCAAACACTCTTCAGGAACTGGTTACAGAAGGTAAATGCCTACCTATTTGTATTATTTTTATTTTAGATTTTTCTCAAAATCATTATTTACTAAATTTTAATGTTATCGCAATTTTTACTAGATTTACTAAAAAATCCCACTTAATTTGTTGTAGGAGACTGGTGTACAACTGGCGAACCCAAACTGGAGAGATTTCTTTTGCACGACAACGGCCGAAATGCTGAAGACAGAACAATAATATTTGCAGATGATGCATCCCTTCGTCTTTTAGCGGCATCCCATGTGTGGTACTTGGATGGTAATTTTGCTCTTGCACCACCACATTTCATGCAGCTGTATGTTATTAGAGTACCAGTGCGTGGATTTTTTGTAACTGCGGTATATAGTTTGCTGCAACGCAAAACTCAAGAAACTTACGAACATCTGCTCAGAACTGTATTAGATCAATGTGGTGATAGAAACATTTTCCCCGAACCTACTATAGTGCATATGGATTTTGAAAAAGCGGCTATGAATGCAGTTAAAGTTATAATTGGTGAAGAGATCGACATTAAAGGGTGTTTTTACCATTTGTGCTAAAGCACCCATCGTAAAATACAGAACTTGGGGCTAGAGATGACGTACAGGGAAAACGGACCGCTGACTGGGTTTTGTGGCATGCTAGATGGTCTTGCGTTTCTCCCATTGGACGATGTACCGAGGGGTATGGATTATTTAAAGGAAAACACTCCAGAAGGCGCAGAAGATATATTGAATTACTTCGATCAAACGTACGTTACAGGAACTTACCGACGACAACCCAATGGAAATGAAAATATTCGTATGCGCAATATACCCGCTCCGTATCCCCCGAAAACGTGGAACGTACATGCTGCAACACTAACAGGGGATGATCGTACGAATAATCAAACGGAGGGATGGAATAACCGTTTTTCCAATCTAGTAGGCATCCAACACCCGTCGATTTGGACATTAATTACAAAAATGAGGCAGGAATTAGCGACAGATAGCACCAAGGTTTTGCAAAACCAGGCTGGGATTCCAATTAAAAAAAAAGACGTCCACAGTATCAAATCATGCAGAATCGATTGCAAGGATTGTGTCAAGATTATCGAGATGCTGTACGAGATATCCCCGACTTTCTTCGAGCCATTAGCCACAACATTAGGCAACGAGCGGATTTACAACATTAATTTTAAATTTTCTTATTTCTGTATTATTATATAAATAAAATTAATGATAAATCATTAGATTATTTATTTATACACGAAGTTTTGATAGCAGTTGCGTTCAATGTTATTTTTTTCCGGGGACTTTTTTTCCCGGAGACTTTTTTTCCGGGGACTTTTTTTTCCGGGGACTTCTTTCCCGTGACTTTTTTTCCGGAGACTTTTTTTCCTAGATTCATTCATACCCGAAAAAATACGGTCCGATGAGACCGCCTGACGAAATACCGCACCAAAAAACAGTCACTAGTTGGGGATAAAGATTTTTCTGGACTATTGTTTTACGGTTTTCGGCGCCCAAGATGCGGCAGTTCTGTTTATTGACGAAACCATGAAGATGGAAATGGGCTTCATCGCTAAAGATGTTTTTTTTTTTATTTAGTGGTACGTTTCACAATGGCACGGCGAAAAGGTGATTCATACCGACCGAAAACACGACGAATGCTGCGAACTGTGTGTACGAAATTTGCACCATATTGATAATGAATTTTCACTATTTCTATACGTTGTTGGAGCGTATATCTTTCCCTTTTCTCACATCGTACACTTTTCACGTGACAACTGTCAAACACTCAAGGCCCTCCATTCAACAGTTTAAAAATGCCAGAGAATTTAAAATGAGACCTCATAATGGAAAACCCTTTACTATATTTTAAATGTCAAATTTGCCACTTTCCCTTGGTGTAACCTAATCTAAAATTGTGCATTTAGAGTATCGAAGCCCTGTTACACGAAACGCATTTATGTTGAATAATATCGATTACTGAAACATTTCCAACTCCAAACCAAATAGAATAAACATTGTTATAATATTGAATATGCCGTTCATATTCGCAATAACAGTTTAATTCAAATATTTCAGATAGCTTGTGAATAAATTTTCTTTTATTTATTATACACTGCTCCAAGAAATTAACGCACCAAATAGGTACCTACTAACGTTGCGATAAAAGAAAAGTAGTGCGCTATCTACTTAAACTAAATGCATGGAATGAATGTCTGATGCAAACCTGATAGACACCTGTTACTCTTGGTCTGTTTCTACATCTTTAACTTTGTTAAAAAATTAATCAATTTTACATGCACATTTACAATTTACTTGCACGTTTTACTTTAAAACGTATCAAATCGTGTAGCTTTCATCAAACAATGCTTGTACGATCAGTCTTATTTAAAATTCAACGTATCTCAAGAAATTTAAGTCGTGATGAGTGTGTCACAGCCCTTACTTTATTCGAAGAAGGGTATTCTTTCCGCGCTATCGTTGACAGGCTTGGGGTGAACCACACAACAATTTCTCGGGTCATCCAGCGTTTCAGAGAATCTAACGAACATGACAGGCGACCAGGGCAAGGGCGACCACGTGCTACTGCCGCGGTAGAAGATCGTTTTCTTCGAATGCGTGCACTAAGAGAGCGCTTTACCACCACAAGACCCCTCCAAAGACAACTTTCAGCAATAGATAATGTGCAGGTTAGCATTGAATCCGATCGTCAACGTCTTCTGGAAGGAAATCTGAGAGCCAGATTTACAGCTACTGGCCCACAGTTGACTGCAGACCACCGCAGAAATAGATTGAATTTTGTTAGACACCAGTTGAATTGGGAAAATGAAGATTGGAGACGCATTTTGTTCACAGATGAGTCCAGATTTTGTTTGGGCAGTTATGATAGGGGCATTCGAGTTTTTAGACGTCCAGATGAACGATATGCTCAATGCAATTTTGCCCCCACGACTGCATTCGGTGGTGGCTCAATAATGGTATGGGGAGGCATATCTTTCAAGGCCCGCACAGATCTAGAAATCTTCCTCAATGGCACTTTAAACAATCAGAGGTACATTACAGATATTTTAGAACAGTATGTTGTGCCATATGCCCCATACATTGGACACAACTTCCTACTAATGCACGACAACGCTCGGCCCCGCACAGCCAGAATTGTGCAAGAATACCTAGACGACGTTGGTATTACTGTCATGCAATGGCCAGCCAGAAGTCCCGACTTGAATCCGATTGAGCACCTTTGGGACATTCTCGGAAGACAAATACGATCCCTTCAACCACCCCCTGCAACTCTTAACGACCTAGGGAATTCATTAGTGGAAATGTGGGATAATCTTGAACAAGAGAAGTTACGTGTGTTAATTTCAAGCATGGACCGTCGTTGTCAAGCTGTCATAATAAGTCGAGGCGGAAAGACAGCTTACTGAACCGTTAACTTAGAATTTTTCAGTTTTCGAATTTTGATTTTTTAATTTTTGCATTGATTATTGTTAATTTGGATAAAATATGGTTTACTTAATTTTAAGCATTATCTATGGTTAAACGTACTTCATTACATGCAAAACTTTAAACAATAT
The DNA here is from genome assembly GCA_014611495.1 of Limonius californicus. Lineage (NCBI taxonomy): Eukaryota > Metazoa > Arthropoda > Insecta > Coleoptera > Elateridae > Limonius > Limonius californicus. The sequence continues at coordinate 4,596 of JABXWE010044421.1, read as the reverse complement.
TGTGATTGTTGGTTGTGGTGCGTTAATTTTTCGGAGCAGGGTAGTACGATAACGCAATCTCAGTTTAGTAATTCTCGGTTTTCAGTTTGAGAATGTTTATAAACATGATTTTATATTTCTCCGGCGATTTATCTTCTTCCTTTTCCCGCCTGCAGTTTGGTTCTCTGCTTTGACCGGCGCCCCTTCATAATCCTTTCTCTGTGATTAATCTTTTTCCCGCTTGTAGTTTGAGCGCTCGCAACAGGGGGCGCTAAGGAAATTTGCCGCCCAGCTGGAAGTTTTTGCTTGCCGCCCTTATGCAGTGCGAATTTAAGATTTTAGAAGTCAACAGCAAACTTGCGGTGCAGGCTAAGAAATTGAAAAAAAATAAGTAACACATTTTCGAGCATGTGAAGCCTAAAAATAAAGAATTTTTAATTCTATCTGCATTATTATTATTATTACAGGTCAATAGTAAATACACCATTGAGGCGCTTATAGCAACAGCAAAGTAAAACTTAAAAACAAGATTTTATGAAATTATCACACATACCTAACTGCATTCAAAAATTATTTTCTGATAATGAAGTAAAAACATGTATCGAGGAAGTATACATTTTATTAAACAGTCGAGTAAATTTGAGCATAAATTCATTTTCAAGCGCTTTATCTCTTACAAAACGTAGCGACCTCTTCTCATATGCCTACATTGTGCGTTTAAACTGGCAAAGACATAGAGGACCTACATCTTAAAGTAGGCTCCGAACCAAGGTAAGTGCAAACATGTATACTACAGAGAAGATTTACTAGGCAGAATACTTCGTTGGTTTGTCATAGCCCGGCTGTTAAAAATTGGATGTTCCGTTACTAGGAATTGAATTCTAGACCTTTAACGTTGAAGGTTAACGCGCTAACCTCTAGTCCACGACCATCTCTTTAGGATAATTCATAAATAACATGTGATCAGAAAGTTTTCAGCTTAGAGAAGGTTACGTAAATTTTTTGCAGCTACGAGATTGAACTTTAAATAAATGCCAATTTAAGCAACTGTCGAATTAAAATGATAATTTGTTTAATCTGGTTGTTGTAATTTGCTTGTCGTTTTTGTTCACTTTTTAGAATGAGTCTTACAGCGACGAGATACTCTTTGAGGTTAAGCTCACTTTGCTTGTGTTTACATTCGAAGAAATAAACACAAGGTAAGGCCATTACGTATCATGACAGCTACGATATGCTTTGTAGCACTCACAGACAATTTTAATTTAAAAACTTTTGTTCGCTCGTTACTTACACATATTCTAAAAACTGTCTTATAACTTGCAACTTAATTTAATATGAAATGTTCAATATTTCAAGAAGATTACTGTCAATACTAATCAACCCAGATAGCTAAGCAGCTTACCGTAAGTTTGCCGTTGACTTGATATTTGCTTGGCGCGCTTGCTTTACCTACTTGACAAGGGTAATTCAAGTTTGAGCAAGCTTATACTACAAGACCGCGCAACCACACACTAACCCCAAACAAAGTATGCCTATACACAGCAAGCGCGCGCATGCTTGATTCAGACTTAGAAGTGCAAAGCAAACCTATTAAACACCAGCAAAGACAAGTAAACGTAAGAGTTTGTGACGTTGTTGTTTGTGTTTTGTAGGTTCGCTAGTGCAGTGTGTTTAAATCGTCATTAAGTTTTTTTAAAACTAATATTAACTTGTAGAAGGTAAGTGACCATCGGTTTAGTTTTCTTTTCCACGATATTTAATGCTTCCATTAGTATATGTAAATATACAACATTAACATCCTGTATCAGCGAGTATAGTTGACGTAGAGCTATTTGGTTAAACCGTCTTAAAAGCGTAAGTAGTAATCCAATTTAAAAGGTATATTGCAGGTAAAATACCAGGACCGGCTTCTAAAATTTTGTTTGAAAAAAGAAATGTGTAATTTGTTTACAGTAAAAGTTAACACAGTATAAAAAACATAATTTAACAGGACCGGATTTCATGATTTATTTGAAAAAGAATCTGTAAGTAATTTGTTTAAACTAAAAGTTAATACAATGTGAAAAACATAATTCACTTATTACGTATGTGTTACAACAAATCTGCTTCAACAAATATAATTTTTTAAACCATGTTTTGTAACTTACTGACCGCTTGCACATAATTCATCTTGTTAAAATAGTCTCCGTCGCTTTCACCATCATCCTCGCCATCCAAATTAATTATCACCTGTTCATGAAAAGTACCCTCGTTTATGTAAGTATTTTCTGAATCGATTGCATGACGCACACAATTTTTCCAAGGGTCCGGAGGAATATTAATCACTCCTTGTTGTATAAGTTGTATCACTTCACTGTTCAAATTGGGCGATTTGTTTCCTTTGCGAATATTTCTTTTGAGCTGGCTCCATATTAGCTCAATTGGATTGAATACACAATAATATGGCGGTAAAAGTAATACAGTATGGTGTAATTTGCTTGCCAGATCGTCTAAGTATATAAAATTGCTTGGAAAAAGTTTTCGTTTTTAGCATCTGCAAGAATTCCTTCTTCGTGAAGTTGACTTCAAAAAACAGATCATGCTCTCATAAAAAGTTTGCTATGTCGTCTTTTAAACTATTGAAATTTGGCAGTTTATTAATTTGCCTGGAATGGTAGCTGGCGTTGTCTAGTACTGTGACAGAATGACTGGGAAAATTCGGCAATAAAGAATTTTCGAGCCACGATTCGAACAATTCCGCTGTCATATCCTCATGGTAATCTAAACTCGAATCGCGAACATTCTTAGCCGATATCAAAGGTCTACACTGCAAAATCACCCTTCATCCCCTACACCCTGTTACCGCAAGTCCAGCGGGAGCTCGCAGTGCATTATTTCAACAGGCTCCACCCCTTATTTCAACAGGCTCCACCCCTTATTTCAACAGGCTCCTCCCTTCGTATCATTTGCACTGGCTCCTCCCTCTTTCCTTGCTTTCCGGCTCCCCTCCAAGAATCATCTAATAAACCAACTTAGAATACCATGAGAGTTTTACTTACCTGGAATATCCAGTGAGTTTTCCGTGGGCTTTAACAGTCCCGGACAAGAATATCCAGTGAGTTCCGTGGGCCTTAACTGCCCCGGGTATCAATTGGCGCCCAACGTGGGGCCCTATGCAGACAACAGGCGACAGTGAGCCGCCGACCCGACGTCCTGAGACACGCCTCTGGAGCCGGCAACAACAACAATCCGACATGGCTGAAACGGATTCACACAACGCCGCCGCCGCCATCGCCGCCGCCAACAGCAACAGCGACGCATGGAGCGATTCAACAAATACTTCTCGGAGTACACAACCGAGTGGCGCCCAACAACAACAACAATTAGAAGACGTAATTGCGACACGTCTCCACAACCGAACATTGACGCTTTCGTTGGCACCTGCGCCAACGCCGCCCCCTACTGCAACATTCGCGGGCACGGACCGCGAGGATCCGAAGGAGTTCTTGCGGCTGCTAGATCTTCACGCTGCCCAACATCAAGTCCCCTTTGAGGAGAGGACAGACGTCGCCACCGCACGGCTACGCGGGACCGCCGCCGCTTGGTGGGAGCCACTGAAGGGCCTTCCCATTCCCTTTGAAGAGTTCCAGGAGCGGCTTCTTCACAAGTTCAACAGCCCAGCGGTGCTTTCACGGCTAAGGAACCTCCTGTTCGACAAACCCCAAGGGAACGAAGCCATATACGTCTTTCTCGCGGGGAAGCGGCAACTGGCCAACCGCCTCCAGGTTCCGTGGGACACCCTGATCCAGCCACTGACGGAGCTTGTGAACCCGTCCATCCGACCCTGGCTCCGGTACCCTGTACCTACCACCATGGTAGAATTGGAGAGGCGAGCGGAAGCAATCGAAGCAGACGTTCGAGCGGCTAAACCAAAAGCCGCTGCCAGCGCGCCACCCCGGACAACGAACAGGGAACCCATGCCACCCCGGTGCCACTACTGCCCAGGGGTCCACTACCATCGGGACTGCCCAGTTCTGGCGGACCGCCGAAACCAGCACCAGCCACCACCAGAGCCCGCCCGTCAGGCCGCCTTCTTCATGGAGGCACCACTGGAACCCTCGACGCCACGCCGCAGCCACCGACGCCGCCGCCGACGCCCGACCAGAAGAACTAGCTAGCCTTAGACAAGTGCCGTTTTGGGGTACCCACCATCACCTACCTAGGCCACATCATCTCAGCGGAGGGAAACCGCCCCTGCCCGAGCATATAGAGCGGTTACGGTGTGCGGACACACCGAGAAACAGGAAACAGCTCCGTGGTTTCCTTGGTCTCTGCAACTGGCTCCGGGATTATGTGCCACGCTGCGCCGAGATATCCGCCCCCCTAAGCGAGCTCCTGAGTTCTAAACGACGCTTCTCCTGGACCCCTGAAGCAGCAAGTGCCTTCCAAAACCTGAAGACAGCTTTAGAGGCCCCGCTCCATCTCCATCGGCCCGACTTCAGGTTCCCATTCACCCTCCAGACCGACGCCAGTGGAGTTGGCGTGGCAGCGGTCCTATTACCACGTAAACGAACAAGAGTGTCTGGCCGTGGTGTGGGCAGTGAAGCGGTACCGTCCCTACTTGGAAGACCGGCGTTT
>JABXWE010044391.1:0-14770 GCA_014611495.1 Limonius californicus | reverse complement strand
TAATTTATTTCAGAATACCCCTCATTTATTTAAATCAATTTTAACATAACTGAAAAAAATATAAAAAACAGTTTACCTCAAAAGTGAAAAGTGGATTACAACAAATGTTCAAAATGACGACCACCACTGAGAACACAAGCTTTTGCACGTCGAAGCATTGAATTACGTATCCTTACGAAAACGGTAGCATCTTGCCGAATCCTATCGGCAGCGTCTTCAATGCGCCTTAATTCCCCAACTGTGTTCACTGGCGTAGAATAAACTAACTGATTCATGTATAAGAGATCACAACTATTGCCCGTAAATAAGAACATCAGTAAGTTCAATGTTCGTAAATGTTTCCATTTTGGTAGAAACACTGCTTCCCAGCTTCAACAACAGACTGAAAATAGAAATTACTGACCTACCTAATAGTATTGGTTTGTGGCACGTGATCCGATGGTAGATTACAATATATACAAACTAGAAAAAACATTTCCTGCCACAAATCAATACTATTAGGTAGGTCAGTAATTTCTATTCAGTCCGTTATTGAATCTTGCAAGCACTATTTCTACCAAAATGGAAAATTTTAAGAACATTGAACTTACTGATGTTGTTCTTATTTACGGGGAAGCTCAAGCAAACGCTCTAAGGGCAAGGCAAATGTACTTAGAGCGATATCCTCAGCGCCGCATTCCAAACAGCCGTACATTTACTAGAACAGTCCAACATTTACGGGATTATGGCACGTATCAACCACAAAACCATCATCGCGGTCGTCCAAGAGCAGAAAGGGTTGTTAATGTAGAATAGCATGTCTTGAAATTAGTGGAGGAAAGTCCTACTGTTAGCATTACTTGCTACTTGCGTTATAAACTAGCGTTTCCGATTCTACTGTTTGGCGGATTTTGCGAGATCAGGGACTACACCCTTACCACGTTCAAGGCGTTCAAGGTTTGCAACCAGCGGATTATGTACGTAGGCACGATTTTTGTGAATGGCTTCTTCAAAAGTGCAACAACCAACCAATTTTCCTGTTCAATTTGTTATCTACTGATGAGGCAGGATTTACGCAAGAAGCGGTGTTTAATGTCCATAATACCCACATTTGGTCAGATGAGAATCCATACGAAATAGTGGAACACAGTTTCCAACAACGGTTTTCCCTACATGTATGGGCAGGCATTGTAGGTGATCACCTTATTGGGCCATACATTTTACTTGTCCGTTTAATTTAAATTTCTTGAAAACGTATCTTTAGAGACACGACGTAACATGTGGATTTTGCTTGATGGTGCTTCGCCTCATTATGCTCGGATGTGAGGGAATTGTTAAATAATAACTATCCTGAAAGGTGGATTGGACGAAACGGGCCAGTTCCATGGCCAGCTCGTTAGCCAGATTTTAATTGTTGTGGTTTCTTTTTGTGGGGCTACATGACACAGTTAGTTCATTCTACGCCAGTGAAGACAGTTGGGGAATTAAGGGTACGCATTGAAGACGCTGCCGATAGGATTCGGCAAGATCCTACCGTTTTCGCAAGGATACGTAATTCAATGGTTCGACGTGCAGAAGCTTGTGTTTTTAGTGGTGGTCGTCATTTTGAACATTTATTGTGATCCACTTTTCACTTTTGAGGTAAACTGTTTTTTATGTATTTTTCAGTTATGTAAAAATTGATTTAAATAAATGACGGGTATTCTGAAATAAATTAGTACTTTTTTAAATGCTTTGGAGTTTTTTTGCATGAAGCAGCACTTGTTTATAATTTTTATACTCCAAGATAAACTGAAAACGCAAAATATTATTTAACGGTAAATGAAATTCTTAAATGCTTTCTAATTACAAAAATGTCCAACTGCTTCAATTAAACCTTGACCCCTCCCAATTCCGTAGTTTATCACAAGCCAGACAAGTTTTTACGTGTTTGCCACTTTGGATTTACTTTACAATTAGGAAATAACCTTCTACAGCTTAAACGCATTTTCTATGTATCGTCAGCAGTTCTTAAACAAAATTTTATTTTATTTTTTAATCCAAAAAATAAACTTAATGATTTTTGAAAAATGAATAGTACCTACCATTGAATTCTACTTGAGCCAATCTATTACTGGTTTAAATATTTGTACTTATTTCTGATACACCTTGTATATATATATATACATATATATGCTTGTAAATATATGTACCCCGACAATATGTCCATCCCAATTTTCATCTAATTGTAAAAATGCTACATAATTCATTTACACCTAAAAATAGATCATGATATTATTTTTCATTCTTAATAATAATTTTCAACTTTGGGGGATGGGTTGCTAACGCTCCAGGTTTTCGGCTTTTTTGCTATGCATCAGGAGGTGGTTCTTTCACTTGGAACATTTATATACAAAGGGGACTTCTCCAACGATTGTCATAGTGTTAATACCACATTTGGGACAGGTTATTAACGTGCCCGCCACTAGAACGAGGCGCCATATTGAAACAATCTTGGAATTTGATATATGATACCCTCTATATATTATAATTTATTATTGTAGATAATTTTGTTACGGTACGGTGTTATAATCCTCGTGAAGTTTGAAATTAGAAATACTCTTAAATTTACGTCTTATTGGAGGCTCAAATTTTAAATGTGTTAGTACTTATACTCCATTGAAACGTATTTTAGTAGTAATAGTGAGTAATATAGAGGGTGTCAATTTGAAAACGTGCAATGTGTTACATTTCTAGAAGAAAAATAGATATTAAACTTTTCTAGAAAACGTTTCTATAACACACCAGGGAATCTTTACGGCTCATAAGGTAACTTTGCCCGTTCAACCCCTTAGGCTGTAGCTATCCCAACAAAATTAAATTGTGATGCCCACGTTGAAAAGCTCTTACAAAATGCTATTCAATAGGAGAAAACTTTTTTTCTCGACTGATTTCAGAAAATTAGGATAACCCCCAAGATCTCCAGATTTTAACTCTTTTAGATTTATAACCAGTATTTTAAAACTTGAATTACAATAATTGGCTCGAAACCTTTTTAGTTTTATTTTTGAATTTTTCCGAATCGTATCCGGTAAACAATGTTTGCTACTATTGAATAACATTTTGTAACAGCTAAGAACTGTTTGTTATTGAGTGTTCGTTTTATAGCTTATCAGATAATCAGCGTTTGTTGTCAAAAATGTAACATTTACCAATTCCTAGTTGGTGATTTAAATAATAGTATAAGTATAACAATTTCTCTAGTCCTGGTGATAATAAAATATAATATCTATGTAATTTTATAATAACCTCTTCCTTATTTTTTTTAATATAGATTGTTTACTCTTTAGTAAGTTTGAAAACACTGCCCTGCAGTAACTGGATACTAATGTAGTATTACTCATTTTATTTCTGAAAATCAGTACACTTTCTGGTTAGATCACTAAAATTCGTAATCTCGGGTTCAAATTGCTATCTTAATTTTCGGTTGTCATACTGACCTCTTGTTAGGTCTAGATACAGAAATTTTAAAGGAAAATATTTATTTGACACGTCTATCATAACCAAAAAAGTTATTGTAAAATATCTCGTCTTAGGTATGTGCGACGCTGTTATTAAATCAAATGGGTTAGCTCTGTTTTTAATAATATTTTAGATATAAGGTTTATCAAAATGCGTCTAGATTTAAATACTTGAAAACAAAGCCAAAATTAAATATGTTATTAACTGGTTCTGCACATATTTATGTTCTTCTTGTTTAGAATATATCTCCTCGCATACTACTATTTGGATTATACCTTAACCGCAATTGGATACATGTTTTCTACATTAGCAATTATTTTATGAATATAATTTAAAGGCAGATATATATTTTCGAATTTTCGCAGTGTATAATTAATGTGGTTTTCTGGGACATTACATTATTTAAACTAAAATACAGGAAAGCTTAGGCGCAAGGTTTAACTAATGTTTACTTAAAAACAGATTCTGTTCGAAACGAAAAGCACTATTTTAAATTACAAACTCAAAAATCTTGCTATACCTTAGCAACAAAGCTACAATTAATTACTAATTAACTTGTTACAATTTACCTTACTTCGATGACAACTCATTACTGATAAGTTACGAAAAGCAACATGCGTTCAAGGATAAATTAAATTAATTTATTTATTAGCTTTCTCCACAAACAAATTGTAAAAGGTTTCTTTTCACTATTTCAGGTATTTTGGAATCTACCTTTTTTTTAAACCGTCCATAGTAATCACGGATATTGATCTAATAAAACAGATTTGTATCAAGGACTTTGATAAGTTCGCTGACCGCCCAGATGCTTTGCCAGAAAAAGCTGATCCATTTTGGAGAAAGGGTCTTGTAGCACTAACCGGTGAGTAAAGGGTCGTACAAAGTGGGGTGGCCGAGTAAGCGGAAACGAGAACACAAACAAAATCAGATTCAATATACAACAATTTTTAATTTCATTTAATTTTTACAGTATACTAAAAACGTTTCACATTACGTAATCCTTATCAATTAAAATATCTGGATGAATTCATGCAGAATTCACAGACAATGACATTTCATTCATTTGTTGTTGTATCTGTTTCACTAGTCTATTACAAAAGAAAGAAATACAAGGTCAGTTTTTATATCATATAAATTATCATAAACTTCCGATTGAGTCATGTCCAACTTTCATGTTACGCATTGTCATCCAAATAATTTGCATCTTTCCGTCTTACCTACAATATCTAAAATAACGGACTTCTAGGAAATGAATGGCATGACATGCGAATCATTCTCAGCCCCGCATTTACTAGCAGCAAAATGAAGGCGATGTTTTCCATGATGGCCGACTGCGCCGAAGAATTCGTCAACCATTTCCAAAACGAGTCGGATATCATCACATTGGAGATGAGGGACACCTTCTCCAGGTACACCAATGACGTTATCGCTTCCTGTGCGTTTGGGATTAAATGCAATTCATTGAAAGTGAAAGACAACGAGTTTTTCTTAATGGGAAAAGATGCTTTCAACTTCTCTGGCTTCAACGGCTTAAAATTTTTTGGTTGCGCCCTCAGTCCAACTCTCATGAATGTATGTGACGTAAACTAAAATACTACGCCGGCTAATTTCTTCTGTTTTAGTTGTTGAAGGTAACCCTGTTTAGTGAGCAAATGAAGAATTTCTTTCGTAAAATCGTTAAGGAAACGATCAAGTATCGTGAAGAAACTGGGTTAATTCGTCCAGACATGATTCATCTCTTGCGGGAAGCACAGAAGGGCAGGCTGCAACATGAAGTAAAAAACGGAATTCCAGATTCTGGTTTCGCGGCCGTTGAAGAATCAGATATTGGTAAATCAAAGAGTTATCAAAAAACCGAAATAACTGAAGAGGATATCACTATACAAGCTGTTATTTTCTTTTTCGGCGGTTTTGAAACTATTGCTGGATTACTGTGCCATATGGCCTACGAACTGGCTATAAATCCTGATATTCAAGAGAGACTCATTGAAGAGATCGATGCCACCTTGAATGATTCTAACGGAAAAATTACGTACGACGCGCTGTTGGGAATGAAGTACTTAGACATGGTTACTTCAGGTATAAATCTACAGCTATTGATATTTTTAAATTTCTACATCTTACATTGTTTCTTGTAGTTTAATAACTTTAATATTTTGTAGAAACCCTTCGTTTGTGGAGTCCAGCAACTTTCATCAGTAGATTGGCGTTGAAACCTTTTACCATAGACCCTGTATTACCTAACGAAAAACCGATACATCTGCCGACTGGGACAATAATTACGATGCCAACCTATTCCATCCACAGGGACCCTGATCACTTTCCCAACCCTACTAAATTTGACCCTGAAAGGTTTAGCGATGAGAATAAGCACAACATTAAACCCTTCACTTTCGCGCCCTTTGGCGTTGGACCAAGGAACTGTATTGGTAAGCAGCATATTTAGAAAAAAATATTTTCGAATTAATTTGAATGTAAGAAACTGTATTATCCATACTAATATTATTCAGTATAAAAAATAGAAACTAGCAAGGTAACATTAATAATTGTCTTTCAGGAAATCGATTTGCCCTGTTGGAAACAAAAACGTTAATATTTTTCTTGTTGTCACGCTTCAGGATAGTGCCAGTGGAGAAATCAGAAATTCCTATGGTTATGAGTTCAACAAGTTTTGCGCTACGTAGTGCAAATGGATACTGGTTTGGTTTTAAACCTCGAACAAAAGTAGCTTGAAGTAGACTTGGTCAATGATCATCCCATATATAACTTTGTATTTTTTTAAACAATTATAATTTACTAGTGCGTCGAAGAATTTATCCTGCAATGGTCTAAGAATTACTTTACTGGACTACAATTAACTTTTGTTTGATATTATGTAACGTATTCATAGTGTTTGTAAACCAAAATTTACTATTATCTAAACCAAAATATAATTTAAGTGAGTAATACTTAATAAAACATAAAATATCCCTGTTTAATTAATTTATTGAAGTATAATTGAGTAATCAATAAACTAGGTAATTGAAGAATCCATTTATTTATTCATCTACTAACAGCTTATTATAAACCTGAATTAAGTACTCAATTGCTCGATAGTTATAAATAGTTCTACGTTTATAAAACACAAAATCGGTACCTAATTAATTACATCTAAGTAAATTAAATGATATATCGATCGCTTTAGATCGATTTAGATATGAACAACAAATAATGTGAGTCAATATCTTATTGCTTAGTCTCTTACGAGACGTCGCGATCTTCTCTCCTATGCCTGTGTTGTACGTTTCATAAATCACCGTAGACATAGAGGACCTACAACACTTCTACTCCCGAAAATATGTATTGGCACTTGGCAGCATTCCTCCTGGGGTGGACGGCCGTTAAAAACTCGATGTGCCAGTACAGGGAATTGAACCCCAGACCTTCAGCGTATAAATTAACGCGCTGGCCTCTAGCACACGACAGCCTCTGAGTCAATACACCTTAAGATAATTACTAAAACTATGCAGCTTTAAACTAAAAAAAAAATGCAACCGCCCTTATCGGTGCGAACCAATAATCGAGTACCTAGTAGAATATACGGTTAGCCGAATCCATAAATAATAGTTTAGCAGTTATTAATTATAAAATGCCATGTTCGATAAATCGGTTATGGGGTTATTAATTTCTGATTATTTAGATACTATATATATATATATATAAATAATACAAAAATGGAAAGTTGGAAACCGTGGGCAGCCAAACGAAACAGGGTACAGCACAACTTAGATGGGCAGATGACATCAACAGAACTGCGGTATTGGCATGAAGAACCAGGGCCCAAAATCGGGAGAACTGGAAAGAGATAGGGGAGGCCCTTATGCAAAGATAGACCAGTGAGGACTGAAAAAGAAGAAAGAAGAATATAAATAATTACATACTTAGTTAACTGATTAATATACAGTCTACAAGGATTGTAAGATTATGAAAAGGAATACCCGCTAATTGAATACTGAAATTGAATAAGTTAATTATTTTCTTGAAATTATAATCAAATAATCTATTAATTTCTTGCCTTAAGTGAGTGAAAATGATATTAATTAGTAAATAAATGGATTATTATCAATAAATTCTACAGTTTAATTTTATTTGTTTACCTGCATTTATTTGTGTATTTCAACATCACACAATCTTTCTTAAAAGTATTAATATCATATTTCCTTATTAATAAATAATCATTTAAATTCATAATCATATCATTCCAAAATCCATTTATATTCACCTATTAATAGATTTGATATAATGTCTAATTAATGGATTGCCATGTAGGAGCTATTACGTACTTTTCGTCCATATCTGTGTGTTATTTGCACTGCAGCTATATAAACTACATTTTTAGGGGGCTTCTAGAGTAACCAAAAATAGGCGACTTTTACTTTAATGATCCCAAAAATACAGGGTGAGCCAAAAGTCACTTTACCTTTTAAAAATTAAATAACTTTCTGTATTTTTAGTATTTGTTATTTATATTCTACATAACATGGAAATTATCTAACTTACGCATGAAAAATAATATCTTGTAAATAACCCCCATTTTCACTTTCGCAGATGCGCTTTCCATAACTGCATGTAAAAAGTGACGGCTCGCCAAGTGAAGTAGGTGTAGTACCTAATATTCACCTAACATTTTTATTCAATTGCGAATATTTATTTAAATTACATAACAAATTATTTATCGGCATTACACGTATTAGGAGTCGTTTATGTATGGCATACATACTCGTAGATACAATAAGCTTAGTGAAAACAAACACATTACATTTTTCTGGTCCCCTTATATTTAAAATTTTAATTTTAATTGCACTCCGTCGAGCGTGAACGCAGGTGCCATAAAAAATCTTACCTCCAACACTCGTGCAACTATAGTGAAGAGCCGGCCTCACACGTATTTTAACTCTGTACTCATACCTCCATTGCCATGGTAACGCCTACGTCAATATCTACATTTGGTTCACGGCGAATCGCGTAAGTGAAGAGTTCACTCGCAGTGAACCGCGGAACTGCATGCATGCTCGGGTTTGACCGTCGGTTTTTAAACAATTTCAACAATTTTGAATTCAAATTTTTAGCTGTAGTATTTAATGATATTTTCTCTCTCACTGACATATTATTTGATGTTCTCCAAAAGAAATCGTGGGTTATTAATTTTTGTGTAACAAAAATAAATAAAACTATTGAAATATTAAAGAGGAAAAAGAATGACGATTTCTTTGACGCTTCGAAAAGACTAAGGAAGTAGAAATAACACAAATTGATATTTCTAAGCGCCCTAAGCGGGAATACGCTAGCCTTACAAATAATGACATTAGAAGAAAATATAGAATTTTGTTTTATGAAGTACTGGATCACATTGTAATGGAAATGGAAGTAAGGCTTCAAGACTGCGATAAGTTACAATTCATGTCTTTGGCTGATACTACGAAATTCGACCAATATGATTCGTGTTTTCCGTCTAAAGCATTTGAAAGGTTGGGTCAATTTTATGGCAAAATATTTTCAAAAAGTCAGCGTCTTAAAAACGAATTAAATCTTCTTTATGCCGATGAAAGTTACCGCAATCTACAGACCCAAGAACTAGAAAATCTCAATGAGTACAAAGACATTTTTCCGAAGCATACAAATTGTTTTGCACATATTAACTATTCCGTCGACAAGTGCATTAGTGGAAAGAAGTTTTTCTTGCCTTAAATGAATAAAAACGAATTTAAGACATGCAGTATCTCAAGATAGGCTTTCTTCTTTGGCAAATATTTCAATTCAAAAGGAACTCTTATTAGAATTAATAAAAAATCAACCCTTTTACGAAAACATAATAAATAATTTTGCTGCTTTAAAGGACAGAAGGATAGACTTGGTCTACAGAAACTAGAAAATTTGCAATTGAATATTTTCTATTTGTTATTATTAGGGTTATTATAATAGCACTTCACCTATTTTTTACCCGCGAGCCGCCAATGATCTAACATAGCTGGCTCTATTGCTTGAATTTCTGTATAAATATTCTTCAGCTCAAGAAGAAATCGAGGCTTATTAGCATACACTCGCTCTATTAACTATCCCCACAAAAAGAAATCCGGGGCTGTGAGATCAGGGGTACGCGATGCCCAATCTAAATCAGAATTTCTAGAATTTATTGCATTTAGATGCATGAACCCAGGCTGAATGGGCAGTTGCCTCATCTTACTGGCACCATATTCCAGGTGTATTCTTTACAGCAGGAAGCACAAAATGTCTCAAAATTTTCTCGGTATCCATCGCCCGTAACTGCTACTATATCTCTATTATCATCTTTAGAAAAGTATGGCCTAGCATTCTTTTCGATGTAACTCCGCACCAAACCATGGTATTTTGCCTATTCACAGTGGAGTGCTGGCGTTCAAACTAAAATTCAATAAGTTTTGCGCGTTGTTCCGCCTTTTATTTTTCCATATTAATATAGTTCCCAAGCTTCTAATTTTAGAATCTGATAAAAAATAATATATAGCGCCGAAAATGTTATTTGATTTTGATGCTGAAGCGAAGTTAAAATTTCGTTTAAACGCACTTGTTAGAAATTGTACGTTCGTACGTCACTCGACCACTGTTGGTGTTATAGTTAATCAACTCAATTGTTTCATAAAGTACATGATTACTGCGGACGTGATTGTCTATTACTAATAGTGTACTTTCAGTTTTACACAGCCAATGTAGTGAAACAACGCAAGCACTACGCATTACAAACGTCTAACAGTTCTTCACTTGCTGATGAAAATCGGCGTAATGATGCAGCTACTAATTTTTATAACAGCTGTGATAGCATTTATAGTTTATGTTTGCACGAAACTTAAAAAACCTTTCCAATACTGGAAGGAAAAAGGAGTACCTTACGTGAAACCATGGTGGGTTTTTGGAAATATGGGACCCATCGTTTTCCGAACGAAAGCTATGGCCCACGTGCTTCAAGATGCGTACACACAGTTTTCCGATAAAAGGTAAAAAATGTAAATCTCGTCAATTATCATACCGATTTGCTGTGTTATGGTTAATTAACTTTACATCATGGAATCTGTTTGCGATGCTATCTATCCCCTGGCAGTGGTTTGCCGCATTGTTTGTCAATTGCAACATGGTCAACCGTTTCTGTAAAAGCATGGTAAGAACGCAGATACAGGTATACCGTCTTACACTTCAAATATATACCGTCTACCTTGACATGAAAGTTTTACTTCAATTAGGCACTATGTCATTTACACGTTTAAATTCCAATTTGTGAAATCGGAACAAACAAAAAATGTCTAATTCGAAAAGTGGAGAAGAAGAAATTCCGATTAAAGTCTTTCAACAAATTCTTATGAAACTGCAAAAGTATTATCTCTAATCCTAACTTGTACGTAATTCGGAAGGATGTATGAAGTCGCATGAATAAATTTTTGTAAATTATGGTAAGGCTCTACACCCCTTGAGGGAGTTTGGCGTTCAAGGCGGAAAGTTGATGTCACACCCGCATTAAACAACCGCAACATTGCCCCTTGTTCATTCCAACCATGTCAAACCTAAATAGTTGCTTATAATTACTGTACAGATTCTACAAAGTCAGCTACCAAAAGTGTTTCATAGACAGACAACTTAAAAAAAACAAAATTAGCCGAGTGTAAGGTAAGGTGATTATGACCTAAAACTTTAAGTAAATCTGTTAAGCCACCATTTGGCAGATCACAAGTACATCAGTCCTACACCCCTTTATTATGTTCAGATAGCGACATATAGCGTTTGAAATATTATTTCACCAAAAGGGCTATGGACGAACTATCTTTTTGATAACGGAATTGTGTGGTTTTCTTAAATGTTTTAGGTTTTGTTTTCAGATTTCATTGGCATTTTAATTTCATTTCCATTTGAATACATTAATCTCCCAACATCAGAACCATACCTTCGAAGTTAGTCACCTCCTTTGATGATTTGCTCTCCCACCTCATATCTTGATAGATTTGGTGTTATTGATTGACCACATAAACACGTTCTCTCTCAGATATTTTGGATTCTACACCTTTTCTACCCCGACGCTGGTAATAAACGACCTCGACTTAATAAAACGTATTTGCATCAAGGACTTCGACAAGTTTGCGGACCATCCGGATATGCTCCCCGAAACTTCAGATCCTTTTTGGAAGAAAGGACTTTTCGCTAGGGAAGGTCATTTTGGTACAGCTTTCCGTTACTGTTATCTCCAATTATTAGGTTGCAGGTAAAGACTGGCACGAAATGCGGGGCGTGCTGAGCCCTGCCTTCACTGGTAGCAAGATGAGAGCAATGTTTTACCTGATGGTTGAATGCGCTGAGGAAGCGGTCAACCACTTCAATAACCAACAGTCGGGGGTTGTTGCTATGGATATGAGGGATACAGTAACGAGGTTTACCAACGACGTGATCGCTTCTTGCGCCTTTGGAATTAAGTGCAACTCTTTCAAGCAAAAAGAAAACGACTTCTTTCTGATGGGTAAAACTGCTTTTGACTTTAGCGGCTTGAAACAGTTTAAATTTTTTGGAGCTTCCATTAGCCCAAAGCTGATGCAGGTATGCGAATAGTTTCAAAAAAATATATATGTTAATATGCGTCTATTCAGTTCTTTAGGATATCGCTATTTGATGAAAAAATGAAGCAGTTTTTCCGCACAGTCGTTAAAGATACCATCGAACATCGGGAAAAGACCGGAATGGTTCGACCGGACATGATGCATCTCCTTCGACAAGCCCAGAAAGGGCTTTTGCAGCAAGAAGAGGAGTCTTCAGTTACAGACCATGGTTTTGCTGCTATAGAGGAATATAAATTGGGAAAAACGGACAGTACGAAGAAAACCGAAATAACACAAGAGGACATAACAGCACAAGCAGTTTTGTTCTTCTTTGGTGGATATGACACCGTTGCTTATTTATTATGCAATATGGCATTCCATATAGCGATTAATCCAGATATCCAAGAGAAGCTTATACAAGAAGTTGATGACACCCTCAACAACTGTAATAGAAAAATTACCTACGAAGCTCTTTTGAAAATGAAATATTTGGATATGGTTACTTCAGGTAAGATATCAATGTAAAGTGATTGCATGTACTTTATCCTTTTCTTCGAACTTCCTTAAACTTGCGCTAATATTTCTAATTATATGGGTTGTTTACGTAAGATTCCGTACAGTAGAATTTAAATCGATAAATATGAATGTGCACCTGGTATAAAACTCATGTCACCAAATTTTCTTAAATTGAAAATCACCTGAATCACTTCAATCATTAATGGATAGCCACAGACCAATTAAACTCCGTTTATATAGAAATTAGATTAAAAGGAATACATCGGGGGTTTACCAACGCCCTGGATATAATTTCGCTGATATAATTTTTCCAGTTACTTGTAACTAAAGTATTTCTTTATTAATCTTTAATTTACATCATCCGACACTCCCGGCTAATTTAAATTAAATTAGATATCTTATTCCCTTGGAAGGGATATTATACTGGATACCTACACGACCGTAGAGAAGGCACGATTGTAGTCTCCAATTGGTTTCAGTTTAACTGCCAAACAGTGTGTTTTCTTATTTTTATTATTGTCCTATTTTTTCTTGATATGAGAGATTATTTGTAGTTTAAACATATTTTTCTGGTACTTATATTGCCAACCACTAATAGTGTCCCTACTACAGATCCTTAATGCCTAATTCGGTTTCAATTCGCTACTACTGATTTGAATACCATTAAGGTCTAACAAAAACATAAATTTTTCGCGAACGGTAAAATATAGCTGTTTTATTAACTTAAAAAAACAATAGGTCACAAATTAAACTGATGAGTGCCCGCGCACTTGCTCAACACAGTGCGCTCGTCTGCCATTTGCTCGCAGGTTTTTATACTCTGCAATTATTTGCTCGCCAAGCCGATTGCTCGCCGGACATGTGCTCTACAAGCAATATATTCTTAAAATAAAATATTAACTGCAGGCATTTAGTATATGCTGTTGGAAATTCTCTAAATCTTACATTACCCTAAAGCAATGGGTGTGTGGGTCGCGACCCCCTAGGGTGTCGCAGTATATGGTTATAGGGGTCGCGGAAGGATTTCCAAAATAAAACAAAATACCTTTTCAAGATATTTATTTCTGTCTTTCACAAAGTAAACAAAAATAAATTCAAATAAAATATTAAAATTTTTACAAGACCCGAAACATAAATAACTGTAAACATCAAAACAAGTTGTAAGTAGAAACATTAATGCGATGTTCGTGCCTGTTTTTCGGAAATTTAATTTTTCAAATCTGGGCTCTGTCTGGAATACAAACACAATAATATCATTTTTAAGTACGAGAGGATTTCTTACTTTAGTTTCGATTGCAGTCATAGACGAAATTTCTAATTAGCAGCAAATATGATGTAGCAGTGGCACCAAAACTTTATAGCTTAGTCGGCGAGCTTGCATTATTTTGGTCCAAAATTAGACTCTGGGAAAGGAAGTCTAGTTTCAACATTCTACCACATGATATTTCAAGTTTTTCTTACTTGTTTGTCGAAATAGCAACTTGTTCAACGGAATTGTCTAAAAACGAAGTCAGTAGTCACGTGTGATTAACGTAACTGTTTTGGATTTCTTTCGGGAAATAATCAATTAGCTGTTGTTTAAATTTTGAAAACTAACTTGCATATCTCCAAGCACGTGCTCAGACTTTATCATTATATCATTCTTAATTAAGTTTTCCATGAGTTCATGCACGCACTAGAATGAATCAAATTTCTTTTTTCCAATTGAAATCGACCAGAAATCAAGATTCTTTATAAATCCGTTAAATTATGTCAGTGGCTGTTATTATGTTAATATCGCGATCTTGCAAACTGCTATTCAGTGTTTAAGTGCTCGAAAATATCAGCAAGGAAAGCCAGCCTAAGAATTCAAAAGGAATTGGAAAATATGTTCTCGTATTCCGATTTCTCATCTTCCAGGTACATCAGAAGTTCCCCTTTCTACTGGAAAACTCTTTTCAAGACATTACCCCTCGAAAGCCATCCTGCGTCCGTGCGATAAAGAAGATTTGCGTATAAAACACCCATGTGTTCAGAAATATTTCGAAAAATACGAGTCTACAATGTCTTTCCCTTGATGGAATTTGTGATCAAATATCTTCTGCCATGTCATTTATTCTTCTTTGGATAGTATTATCAGACAGAGGTAATGCTTTCAGATTGTCAACCTCTTTTTCACCAACTATTATTTGCACCATTTCAAC
>JABXWE010044390.1:0-20469 GCA_014611495.1 Limonius californicus | reverse complement strand
CCCCCCCCCCGTTTGTAACAAACTTGCAGAATAGTTTGGTGTCCTAAAACTGAGTTTATAGTACTTTCTTTCTTAAAATACACATTTGGATTTTATTTTCTAATTAGATTTTATTTAAAATGTGGAAAAATAAGGATGTATTTTGAAAATAGTTTCTTGAAAATATACAATTTAAATAATATTTATTTTGCTATTAGTTTTATTTTACTTGTTCGATTGGTAAATCTCCTACTTTCATAAAAGTATACATTTATTAAGATTGTGCATAAAGAAATGGTTTTAAAAAACACGAGCTATGACTTGTAGATTAGTTCCTGCTTCATTCGAGGCATGAAAAGGTAAAAGAAAACAAGTTTTCAAAAAAAATTGCCTATGACAATGTGCCTAATTAAAATGTCAAATTGGCGAGCGATAATTTACACAAAATAAACGCTCAAAGTGTCTTATATGTATGTAAAATTATGCGATTTTTTAACATAAGCGCACTTACATAATGATAAAAGCAAAGGCAACACTGCATTGCAGTACACGCTTTTTACTGTCTATTACTTCACTTATTCTAATACAATTTTTTACCGTGTATTATGTAAAACACTGCAGCCAGACCGACTGTGCAGGAACCTTGAAATATATTGCAAAATGTCAAGATGCATTCGGCCAGTCCGGTCTCGAACGCACTTGCAAGCTGCCAGCAGCAAAACGAAGCTGGCTGATTGCCGCAAGTTTTAGATTTTTTCATTTTCTAGTGTTGCACGTTTTCTGCTGTTCCTCGTCCTTGTTTGTTTTGCGTTTCGCGAAGACGTAAAATCTAATATCCTGTTTTTTAATCAAAAAGATTAAAACATTTTAATTACTTTATGTTAATGGAATTTGGAGTGAGTGAATGTGTAATATTAAGAGAGCATGCCTTGTAAGCAACAGTAATCAGAATATAATAAAGTTAATGAATTTAGTTTCATGCTGGCTGATAAAAGTATTATTTTTTCGGTTCTGTGAAGATTTCTCGGTAAAACCCAGAACTGCGTATCTAAAATAAGTAGAAATTGTTTGTATTGTTTTTACCTGTACAAAAACAAGACAAACATAGAAAATAAAGAATTCACAATTTATTCTGAAAATCCATTCGAAGTTGCGTTGCCCTTATACCTTGGTGGCGCCACTAAATTATTAGTAACAGAAATAGGCAACGTCACTTAATTATTGTTAAAAACAACAGTAATCAAATGATGCACTTAAAACTACAAGCGAAAATCGAGTATTACTTACCCTATTTAATATAAATACGCATATTATTTAGAGGTGAACCGTAAAACGGTCACAATTATGTTAAGACGCGATCCAACTAAATAAATTCGAAAGACTCATCGCATTATTCCAAACCAGGAAAAAATCGTCCAACCTCACATTTAACATTGATTTGGCGACTTGAATGTTGATGTGGATCAGCCTTCACACTAGGAACGTTCACTTGAGTACTATGTAGTTTTACAACTGAATAAAGAAGCTCGCAGGTACTGTACCTTTTTAATTGAAATACCACATCAATATTCCAAAATTATTTATTGGAATACTACATACACAAGATTATGTCCAGGATTATCTAGAATTTTCAGTTTTGAAATTTTGCGAAAGCCCTGTAATTCTCCTTTTCATTAATTGTTTGAAAGGCTGAAAATTATATTTCAAAATTTGAGAAAATTAATTAATATTCATTCATTTTTTACGAACTATTGAATTATTAAAAATCACTATACAAATTCTTTCGCAGTGCAGTTTAGTTTTAAAATACATATCGCCGTACATTTTTTTAAATAGTATAGTATTCAATTCTGTTGCTCAATCCTCTCATTGAATCTTTTTCTTAATACCCTAGTTGGCTCACCACCTCTACAAAAATATGGGATATATAACACACTTTGCAATAACTTAGCAAAAAAAATCTGAACAAAATAAAATAATTTGAAGTTCACCTGCAATATAGTCGGGTGTCGTCTTATTTGACGGGTGCGAAGTCCGCAGTCAGGTAAAATAACCGGTCGAACTAAAATGGACGGCCACATGCTCAAGAAACCAGTGACCAAAAACAAGTGTCGAATGAAATGTAGCTACTAAAGTACAGTAATTAAACCTCTTTGCAGTTTGCTAAAAATCAACATTTTTTTACCAATATTTTACATTTTTAATCTCAATATTCTTAATATAAATCAAAGACGAGACATCTTGAAGATTATTATTGCATCTAATTTGCACGAGAAATTCAATATTATTTTTAAATATTTGAATTTAAATAAGAGTTATTCAAATATTAAAATAATTATATTTCTGCTGAAATACTAATAACTAAAAATGCAGAGTTAATTATGTATTTGAAATAATTTGAACACAAAGGTGAATCAGGTACAAAGTTTAAAATAAGTTAAACACAAACCGGAGTGACTTACATACCAATTAAATATCATTTCTTTATCATTACTAAATAACATCGACTAAAAGATTAAATTTCAATTCGTTTCATATTTTGCACACAATTAAAAATGACTGAAATAGACAAATATTATTACATTTAATTAGCATGGACCGCTTGATTTTAATAAACCAGTTTAATGGCTGACGTCTTCACTGTCCGATGAGTGATCACCCAAATTAATTATTAATGATAGAACGTCCAAGGGGCCTGCTGGCAGGACAAGCTGTCCTTCCGGAGGGCCTAAAACCGAAAGTGTGATTTTACTTATGATTCAGTCCTTCTAGCAGGACAAAATTATTACCAATGAAAAGACGGCAAAATTTTACCTATTAGATGTACAAGTTTCAACCTGTTCGCTCTAATGGTTTTCGAGTTATTACAAGAACAGCATATTCAGTCAGATTCTTTCACAACAACTGGAATGTTTCGGTGTTCGGTGCTGACCATAAAACGGCCATCTGTTATGGTGTTGTTAAAAAGATATCCAACAAGTCAGTGGCTGTTCTTTCGGATATTAACAAGCAGGAAATGCCTATAAATATACAGTTATTGGGAAAATCAGAAGGTAAGCAATTTGAGCGAATTATTTACCTTTTCTGTTTTAAAAATGAGCGGCCTTGTTATTTCTAATTTATGTAACAATTATCTACATAAGAAACTTCATCCATTTTTAGGCAAATTAGTGTCGCAAACGGACAGCAGGGGAAATGTAAGCAACAAAAGCAGAAAAAATAAAAAAAGGAAGGAAGGCCATTTTCACAGTAACAAACCGACTGCTGTTGCTGGTCCGAGTTATGACACTTCTTCCAATTCTTCCAGCGGTGATAAGGGGAGTGAGTCAGAGGATGAACGAGAAGAAATCGCATCAAATCGATATGTTGATTTGGAAAAAGTTACTGCCCATGAGATCGTTTGGGATTTTGGAATGGAAACTAGGCTAAACAAATACTCAGATGTAAAGTACAAACCAAAGCTAAATGTTGCTAATATTCAAAATATGTCAGAGTTGGATTTTTAGTGCCTATTTTTCGCAATAGAAAATATAGAAAGCATTTTGGAGGTAATTAATGAAAACATGGTTCGGGAAGAGAAAAAAGAAGTTGACAGGTCGGAATTTTACAAAATGATTAGTTTGCTTTACGGTATGAGCTCGAATATCCTTCATAGTAGAGGAGAATATTGGTCTACAAAGGAGGAAAATTCTTTGTTTCCTGCACCTGCATTCGG
This sequence comes from Limonius californicus, assembly GCA_014611495.1. Taxonomy (NCBI): domain Eukaryota; kingdom Metazoa; phylum Arthropoda; class Insecta; order Coleoptera; family Elateridae; genus Limonius; species Limonius californicus. Next base: position 16,775 of record JABXWE010044390.1, on the reverse strand, counting down.
CCGAAAGTTTGGTATGGGTTACCATAGGTTCGAATAAATTTTGCATAATTTGTCCTTTTCTCCGCAGATTGATGATGGAAATAGATGGAAGCCAATACAAGTACTAATAGATATGCTGCACACCAAGTGTAACAATGTGTTTGTACCTGGCTACAAACTATGTATGGACGAATCGATGTTTGCCTGGTATGGTCGCAGGAATCATGATCCGAATGGTATGCCCGCAGTCATAAAAATAGTTAGAAAACCCAAAGGCGTTGGTTGCGAATGCAAAACCCTAGGCGACGTCCAAAGCAATGTCATGTTGCGGCTAGAAATTAACGAAGGAAAAGATATCATGGGAAACAAGAAATGGCAGCAAGAGCTTGGGGCTGGACCTGCAACGACATTACGTTTATGTGAACCTTGGTTTGGATCAGGGAAAATAGTTGTAGGCGACTCTTGGTTTGCCTTAGTAGAAACGGCAATAGAGCTTCACAAAAGGGGCCTCTATTTTATTGGCATAGTTAAAACTGCTATCAAACAATTTCCAGTAAAGGCGCTGAAGGATAAATGTCCTCCAAATCGAGGTAGTGTAATATTTACCAAAGCTACACCGCAAAATACCGAATTATTATGTGCAGCGTGGCGTGATAAAAAAAGTACACACATTCATTGGTAGTTGCGCAACCACATTAGAAGGCAGTCCAGCAAAAAAACAACGTGTCGACAACGAAGGAAATAAATATACATTAGAGGTGCCACGAATCCACATGGTTGACGAATATTTTGATGGAGCCCCAACAATTGATGTACATAATCACATTCGTCAGTCTGGGATAGCGTTAGAAGAGGTATGGAGTACTCAGAACTGGAAGCACCGAATGTATGCTTCATCTTTAGGCATAATTGAAACAAATGCTTATCTGGCCTACCGATATTTTAAAGACAACAGAATTTCTCATGCAGACTTTACCAAGAATCTGAGTTATCAGATGGTCACGAAAGACTGGTCTCTCGGAGCAAAGGCAACAAATATTCAGCCACGTGATGATCACAATATTATTAACAACAGGGAAAATAGGGGTGATCGCGATCGTCATCAAGTTCATCAACTTGTTGGTTTAAGTAGGTACTACAGCTGATAAACAACGGTTTTAGCGAAAATGTGTAGCTTGTAGAAGAATTCGGCACAAACAACAAAAAGCAAGTTACTCCTGCAGTGGTTGTGGCGTCAGCGTCAGCTGTGCTTTGTGCACTAACTACAGGTCGTGACTGTTACCCCTATCACATTTTACATGGAATTCCTATTAATAATCGAAACTAAAATACTAAACAAGTATAATTAATATATTTGAGTTTTTTCATATTTCACGTTTTGTTTTGTTTGTGTTCAAATGAATAAAGTTTATTCTATAATAAATAGTTCACAGTTTTTTATATTTCATGTCCCCTTTTGTTTGTATTAACTGAATAATAAAGATTATTCTCAATCTTAAAGTTTCTACTTTTCCAAACATTTTTACTGTTCCTGTCATAATGAAACCGATAAAATTATTAAGCAGGAAGGTAATAATTCTACGTCTATGGAAATTATACATGTACTGCCGGAAGAAATAAAGTCCTGCCAGAAGGAAAGGGTGCATTGCAAGTCGGTAACCTTCCAGCAGGACCGAGTGGCGTGTCCAACCGTCCTGCTGAAAGCTCCTTCCGGCAGGACAGACGTTTGGACGTTCTATCATTAAAGGTTCACCTCGTCAACTATAATTTCACGATCCCACCAAGATTTTATAAGATCTTCTGTGTGTCGTACACAATTTTTCCATTCATTTTCACCGCATTGATTTAAAGCGTTTTCTCACATTTTTATAGCTTGCTCATCAGCTTCGCGCCCAATATGTTTGTCGTAGTTGCGTTTAGTATTCGTCCAAATTAATTCTATCGCGTCATCTGTTTTGGAACCACTGAACACTGTAAGTGCTATCTGTTTTCGTTTCACAAGTCACCGCAGTGCATTTCAGTGTGCAAGACTTGCGCACGCTCTAATAGTCTATACGAACTAAGGAGCTAGAAAGAGAGCAATCTAACTATACAAGTGTTATGGTGGTTCGCACTGCGAAGGGCTACCTGCCAAACAAGACGACACCCAACTATATAAGAATTTAAATATTGTCAAAATTGTATTTAAAACTTGAAATAGTATTTGAATCTTTCAGAAACTAGTTGTAAACTGACTTTTGCAAAGTTTTCGTTTAGATAGAATGTCATCATCATCATTTTCACCGTTCAGTATTCCATTTTTGGACGTACTCCAGCCCTAGTTGTTTCCAAGAAAGTCTGGGTGTTGCTAGTCCTATCCATCTTATCCCGACTGTTTTTGTTTGACTTTCTCTCCATTTGGCCCTTGGTCTGCTCCGATTCCTATTTTCAGTACTATATGCTCTGCTGCGTCCTTCACTCTGGTTTTATTGCGGATGTGTTCTTTTGATTTTCTGTCGTGCAACTTTATCCCAAGCATAGACCTTCCTATTTTTCTTTATATGACTCAGTTTTTTAACTATTGTTTCCGTAAGTGGCCAAGTCTTTGTCGCATATGTGAGTGTAGGCAGTACGCATTGATCAAACATCATCATCATCTTTGGCGCTACAGCCCTTGGTGGGCCTTGGCCTCTTCTAGGAAAGTTTTCCAGGCGTCTCTTTCCTGCGCTTTAGCTCTCCAGTTTCTCTTGCCGATATTCTTCAGATGCATTTCCACTGCATCTAACGTTCCCCGCTGGGGTCTCCCGACTTTCCGTTTTCCCTCTGGCTTACCCATCAACAGCTTCTTAGTTGGTTGGGCATCGTCCACGTGCCATGCCCATCTCAGTCGTCCAATTTTAATTGTCTTTACTATATCTGCATCACCGTATAGTTGTGTATATCTCGTGGTTGTGCATTGGTCAAACACTCCTGTTTTAGCCGTTGCAGGTGATTTGACTTAAAGACTCCCTCAGCTTTCCAAAGGCCGCCTAGGCCGGTCCAATCCTTCTGTTTGCTTCCGCCGTCTGTTTTGTCTATTGTCGATAATGGATATCTCAGATATACATAATTCTCTGCTAATTATGTTATGCTGTTGTCAACTTGGACTGGTCTGCCTTCTCAAGTGGTCATTATTTTTGTTTTGGGCATGTTCATGTTCAATCTCACTTTTCTTGAGGCATCGTGTAATTGTAAAATCATTACTTCTAGCTGATTGGTTTCGTGATTTGGAAGAATAGCAACGTCGGCGAATCTAAGATTAAATAAGTATACGCCGTTTACGTTTATGCTCCTCTCATCCCAGTGTCATCAAGTGTCTTAAACAAGTCTTCGAGAAGGTTTGTGAATAGTTTTGATGACACTGGGCCTGGATACGGTCAATAGTGCTGTAGCCCTGTTCGGGGGGTTGAAATAAGTCAAGTTTGGTTGCTATTGTGTTGATGATTATTCTGGATATCAGTTTACTGAGATAAAATATTAATTAAAATGATATAGGGTGGTAGTTCTTCAATTCTTTGTTATTCCCTTTTTTGACGATCAGGATTGCTCTAGAGATTTTCCATGGTGTTGGATAAAATGTAGTAACATATCAATTGTCTCATAAGTTAAAGAGTATTGAAAGTGTACCAGTAAAACGTGTTGTGGGTCGGTATGAGAATAATAAATACCGCCTCAAATCTGGGCAACCATACTAAAAAATGCAAACATTTATCTTTTATTTAAATGGCAAATGACAAGTTTTTTGGTGAAGGTATTTTCCAAGATAAATATTTCTCGAAACGCCTAACTAGAAATGCGCAAGATAATTTAAATTTGCTCGTTGATTTCGGAAAAACGAAAATATAATACAGTAAATAAGGCCCATCTAAACATTGACTCCGCAAACGCTGGATAAGGCTATATCCAGAATCTCTATATAGGCAATTTTGTATAAAGCCAGTGGAACTGCAATTAAATACTTTCAGTATATTGAAAATACTGAGGAATAATAATTATTGAATTGAACATGTTTCTGCAATATATAAATAATGTTTCAAAATTTAAATATGTATGTATAAGCATTGTTAAAGAAAATAAATTTTTAATAATTGAGTTGTTATTAAAAAAGAGAATGATTTATATTTTATCGTAATGACGTATCGCCACTCTCTACGATGATAGTAAAATTTTGAATTATAAACAATAAAAAAGAATGTGTATTTTCTTTGTTAATGTGGGCTAGCCTAACAGTTAGTGAAGGCTTTTGCTCGTTTGTTTATTTTTTCTTCAGCAATTTTAAAAATAAAGTAATTGACACAACTGTGTCAAAGTGAGAGCAATAGAGCCTTCCAATTGTGTCTTTTCCGATGCATCAGTAAACCAACAATTAGTTCAAAGTGAACGTTTTAGGAAGTGTGTTTAATTCGACTAGTCACAATGAAATATAACAAACAAAGAAAAAAAGCCATAGACGACGCAAATACAGCCACTCATTAGGAAGTTATCATTTCACTTTTTTGCTGTTTAATTCTTCATTTTACCGCCTCAAAGAAAAGTGGTGTAGGTTCAATCACAACGGCTGCTCGTCTAATTAGTTTTTTATTAGCGGTGATGCAGTTTGACGCGTTAATTGTAATTGATTAAATGGCGAAAAATTGGATAAACTGAGGTAAACACCTCGACTGAATTCAATGATTTTATAGTTTTTGTTGTCTCACATTCTGAAAGTGTTTTTGTAACGTCAACGTTTTATAAAATGTTTAGAAAAGTAAATTGGCCTTTAATTCATTGAGCATGTCATCTTAAGCAGAGAAACACAAAAATGTGTTTAGTTTCTCTCATATCACGAATGAATCGAAGGGAAGGGCAAACGGAAATGGCAATATTCTGTTTCATGTGTATTCCAATCTACAAGTTATACAGGGTGTAACAACCGCGTATTGAACTTAGATGCACAAAACTAAAGTACTGTATTTTTTGGTAAAAGTATCGTAACCACGAATCGGGGTATGCTTTAAAAAGATAGAGAGAAAGTTGGATCTCATCATCAGGAGAAGCATTTTAGCAAAGTAAAGAATCACAAACTGCAAAGTTTAAATAAAGACGAAGAAAAACTAATGAACTAGAAAATCGTATTTATTTAAAAATTTAAACAAGGTAAAAGGAAAATTTATTCATTGTTTCCTCATACTTTCAAAAGCTTCCTGCTTAAATTTTCCTAGTGTTGGATTAAATTGGAACAGCGATTACAAAATATTGCTTGACTATTTTTGATAAACAGTCTTCTCAACAATGTTATACAGAGGTAGCTCGAAACAGACACTAGACGACATTCAACGAACGACTTAGGCAATGAACCAATGCTTTTCCTGGTTATTTCACAACAAAAGTGTTGTGCCTTGATAAAAATTGTAATGTGAGCTTTTATTACAAAAGCTAATAAGACAATTAAATAAGTTATCTGATTCATAAAATTTCGTGTTCAAAAATTGATCCCAAAAAGAAACAATTAACATTCAATGAAGATAGAAGGGCCAGAGCGTTTCATAATTGTATGTTATTGTTCTATTTATATGTTTTTTAACAATTAACATGCTTATTCCTAAAAAAAATGGTCTTTACTAATTATCATCATCATCATCATCAGGCTTTTCGTCCCACTGCTCGGCATCGGCCTCTTCTCTGCCACATGTTCCTCCTCAGCGCTAAGGTAGAAACACGGGGGACTTGTAGTTTAACGTCGAAACATTCCAGAGCAGATTTTTAACATTAAAATCCTACGGCTGCCAACCGAATTGGGGAATTATATATGGTAGGTTGTAGCACAAAATTTGTAAACATTGCGAGATTATGCTGAGAAATAGCATGCAAGCTGTAATTGGCGAAAAAACGAGTGCTCTGCCAACTGAGCTACTACTATACTGTCTTTACTACTGCTAACCCAGAAATGGAATTTTGGAATTCTACTAGAATGTCCAATTTACAGAAAATCATTCGTTCGTTTTATATTGTTTGTAATTGGTTTATGTAAAATCTCATTTCTTAGAATTTTGTTTTGGGCTCAATTTGGCGTAAAATCTGCTTTCCTTCTGATTAATGTAACAAATAACTACAATACAGGGTAGGGCATTTCTTCTGTCTTCAGAACGGAACACATTCACAGATGTTCTGCCTAACTGGCCGAATGTAAAATAAATTGAATATATTGGTCAAAAATTGCTGAGGTGAATGTTATTTATATAAGTATAAAGCCGAAGTTGAGCTAAAATAGGAATATTATTCCCATATAAGGTTTTAAATAGTCATATACGAAAATTATCTATCTTCATTTAAGAACTTCCTGTAGATAATAATTATGTCCTAATACTCATTACATTAAATTATACAGGGGTTTTAAAAATGTGTGTTTTGGTGAGCACAAGAAAAAGAGAAAAACATTTTTTTAAGTCAGTTCTTCAGCATATTTAAGGCAAATGTTCATGTATCAGTATGATTAATTTGTTAAGTTTACTCAAATATATTGTTTAACATAAAGAGAATGATGTAATTATTGATTTTTGAAATTAATTTTACTGATTGTTATCGATATCAAAATTAATTTAATGTTTAAAATATAGCTATCCAATGAAACTTATGCAAAATTGCATTTGATAACGATGATCTTTAACGGCAAGATTTGAACATTTACGTTACAGCTTCTTTTCAATATTGTGAGAATTCTCAATGCTTTATTCAACACGATGTTACACTGAAGGTTCGTCAACTAGTGAGTTTATACACCATTATTTAATCATCCTGTATATCAAAAAGTATCAATGTAGTTATTCCACTTGAGGAATTTTACACAAGTAATTTTTCAAAGAGGATATATAATCGGAAGGTTTTCAGGCATTTGCTCTAATAGATTTAAGTTTGCTGCCATTTTCATTGCATCTTTTGTATAGAAATTATTCAGTAAACTATTCTAATTATTTAACTATTTTGAAATTTTAAATTGAACTAGTTCTGCAAAATACATGCTGGAATTCTTCTGGACAGTTTTCTGACTGATATTTGTTTGGAAAACTTATATTGCTAATAGATGCCACCATAAGAATAATTATTGTGTTTGTAGCACGAATATTTCTTTGCGTACTTAAGGCTTTTGTTGAACCTGTCAAAATATTTCAGTTCGCATTTTTTGTGCAATTAATATTGTATTCTTATTTGTTAAAATTCTAATAAAAATGTTTATGCTGCATACTCTCGTTCGTAAAACACTATAATCTCAATACAAGGTCATTGTTAAAAGTTTCAAAATATTAAAAACTGCTGTTAAGGGTGAGGAAGCTGGAGAAAGGTAAGCACGTGATGGATATTTGTAGTTACGTCACTGATTTCTTGTTTACTTCCACTTCACTGTTAATGATTTACAGATTTTAAAGGTTAAAGTATATACGCATTAAATAGCTTCTTTTCAATAACGTTTTAAATTTAAATCACATTTCTTTGGTAAGCTGTGAAATCATGATTGGAACACACATGCCGCCATTTTGAAAACCTTAGCCACCTTGCTGTTTCGTTAATATAATCCTGTAAACGAATCCCAGAAGAAAATTAATCGGAAGAAGGATTACTGAAGAAAATACTTAAAATAAAATTGCACGGAGAAAACCCGCACCGCGAATTCGCCCTCACCAAGTGGCAGTGGATATCAGATCGCTTCGAAACGAATATCAACTACATCGTTTCCATTATACAATTATGAAAAAGAAATAAATGTTTCAGCCATCACATATACAATGAAACACAAAAAAAATATATTTGCAACCGCATTTGCAATAAAACCCGCAAACCTTGGATTAGACAGTTAAACCAATTATTGGTTTAAGCTGTGTGCTGTGTTGGCTGGTTTGGTGGTACCTTGCTGTTTTAGATATCTTAACTATTTCAAACAAATATCCCACAATGTTTGTGCTGCTGTTTTCCCTAGAGAACTCTAAAACAGGGTGCGGCAATCTTTTCGAAGGATAGGGCAACTTGAGTAACCAATAAGTGGTGGCGGCAGGTGGGTGGCGGACGTCATGTGACATCTATGAAAAAAGGTTTCTTGTAAGCTTAGCTATGGAATGAAACACGCTATCTCAACCCTTAAGTCAGGAAGTGCTATATTTTTTGATCCACGAAATCTTGGATCCGTTTCTGCAGGAAGAGCACTGAAGCCAAGGTGGCGAGGCTCCAGATATGTACCCTCTCTTCAGTGTGCCAGCTGACGTAGTACTAGTCACTAACCTTCCGGCGAGTACCTGCGTGCTATTGGGGTTGCGGTAGATTCTAATATACCACGTCATAGATTCACTACTATACAATCAGTTTTGCGATTACTGAATCAATAGAAGGAACCAATCCAAATGTGAGAGTCGATAATTGGCCTTCGAAGTAAACCCCTGCAACATGTTCATTTTAGTAACTTACTTCCTACTTATGTTAAAAGTTGGTCAATTTCATACTGCTTTATTTAAATAAGTCGATATTACAATAAAGAACTATAAAAAGTAACGTTTGTTGATTAGTTTAGGGAGAAATAGGGAGGAAAGGTGGTATGAAAAATATATCATCTCACAGGTAACCTGACAATTCTTCGACCTCCCGACTTAAGGGCTAAAGTTTCATTAATATTAATATTGAAAGCACGAGAAGAAACAAAAAGAAAACGCGGTGAAATCGACCGCCGCATTTGGATTATAAGGTTTTTTCTACAAAACATTATGTGGGCCGCATGTAACATTAACCCATTTTCTTGCTGACAGTTGTAAAATATATCTGGTTGATAGTTTTCTTTTCCGTAGTTTTTCATTGTTGACTATTATCTGCTGACATTTTCTATCACTTTTTTTAGTTGATCTTTCAGAAGGTTTTTTCCTTAACTTTATGACGGTGATTCTTTCTATTTACTAACAGATTATTTTTTTGTCATACATGAACTTGTTACCAAAATTCCCTTAACTGATTTTCTGTGGCTATATAAAAATTAGATGGATTTTCCGCTTCTATCTAGATGTTGGTGACTAAAAGTAACTCTCAGCTTTCCTTGAACCGAAAAAATGCTTATCCTCAAAATCTACATCGCCAAAATTTACATTTTTCTGTTATATTAGATAACTATGTAGGTAGAAAGCGAGTTTATCAATTTATCTTCGAGTGGTTGAGATGGTATGCAGAAGATTATTCAATTTTCTCATTCTTTCTCAATTATTGCAGCCATTTGGAGGTAACTTTTATCCATAAAATCTCTAAAAATTAATTATCACAATTACATAATTCCATACCTAGATATGAATAAATTTTGTTACATTACGCAAAAAAGCCGGAAGCGAATCCACCAATTCTCGTAAGTAGCTCCTCGCCAGAAATTCTCTATTATTGAAATCTAGAGCGGAATTGCCCAACACGCAAGACTCCGTCTGGTTGCTACGGAGAAGCATCGCACCAACCTATCTCTTCCCCATCTCTTCATTCTATTTACTCTCGAATATATAAATTTTAATGTAGCCAGCAATTTAATGTCCGCCGTAATGAAGCAAATTTAGCAAACGAAGGCGTCATGGTTTGTGGCTTCACTTGCCAAACCATGCGACTCGGTGCATTAAGAATGTGGCGGATGATGCCTCCTTACATATTACAACGGGATTCACCCATCAGTGAAAGTTTAATTACTGAAACCCCTTACTTTGCCCACCCATTCCTATATAAACTGACCACCGCGGAGGGTACAGCATCATTCACCACTTCTTCACTTCCAAGACAACATGAGAACCTACGTGGTAAGAAACATTTTATTTATTAGTTTCTCAATGGATTATATACCTAAATTACTAATTGTTTTAAAATATCTACCATAAAATTAGTTTGGCAATTAATTATTTGTTATAATAACCATTTTAAAATATTTCTTTAAAAGATTTAGCAATTTAATACCAAGTTTTAGAAATTATTAATGCTCTGATAATTAATTTTATATTTTACAAATATAACGGCAGAATGGTATAAGGTTAGAAATTTTAATATATATCTAGCCACTTCATTTTTGCTAGAACCTAGCACAGCTGTAATTTCGTTTTTGTGATTATGTGGTTTGTTTGTTCTTGTCTACAAAATACTGAACGTCGGGTGTCAAATTGACAACTGGCATCAGTTTAAGCGAAAAAAATCTCCCTGCATGTCTAGAACCGTTTATGTGCACTCTGTAAAAATTCATGTTATGTTAATAATTGTTGTTTTAACATTTGAATTCGAAGAAATATACCCAGTTTGACTAAAAATAAATTAGATGTTCTGGCTTAAAAAATATATGTAACAACTGCCAACATTAATTTCTCTATTAAGATTCCGAGTGCTCACAAAAATTCTACAAGTCAGTATTTAAAATTGTCCGATAATGTCTTGACTAATTTTTTGATTTCTCTTTTGTTCATCGTATGACGTTATATTATAATAAGTATTTGTTTAACATTTTGTGAAATCGACCCATTACGCACCCACAAGAACCAAAATTTTCCTTCCTTACAATTTTCCATTAACTAGCTGTATTAATTACAACAAATTACCTTATGTTTGCTTGCTCGAGCGTGATCGAGACGTGAAACGGTGTATTATTTTGAAATTGCACGAACATTCGGGATTCGAACTGAAAATTATATGCGTTCTGTTTCTAATTATTTTCAGGAATGAAGCGTGTAAAGAGGTTGCAACTGTTTTAGCTTTCACTCGATAAAATGCAAGTGTAATAGATTTTAATTAAATCGCATGAATAGGGAAACGTTAACAATACGAAGCCTTATGTTTTAATTTATTTTGTTTGGAAGCCTTTCACGAATATTTTTTTCACTCAAATTAATTGTTTCGCTTTTTTAAAGAATTGAGCTATAAGAAAGTGTTGCCCTTATGTAAAAGGCAAGCCGACGTTTTACTAAGTAAATGGGAAGTCATAGTGGCCAATTCAAATTATACTTTAAAAATAATTAGAATTAGTTTACCGATAACATAATCTGTTTGCAAATAGCTCCTACATCAATTGATTAGATTAAGTAATCAAAATTGTATTATTTATCTAGAACGGACTTACTAAATTACTGAAAAACATTTATAACAAAAATAATAATAACCACTACCCTGTTTTCCTGTAAAATAGACTTTTTGATTATTAGGTTCCCAACTATTACTTGGCTGCTTGTCTACATTATAATAGCGGTATTATAAAAATGATGGCCAAATAACGTTTTCTTAACCCAGCTAGTATTTAAAACAGGCTCACTATGGTACTTAGTACCAATTAAAGTGTTTGGAAGTTTTACAATTCTATGAAACTTATTGAATTTTAGGTTGCTGCGTTCCTTCTGGCGGTTGCTCAGCTCAGCCAAGGGGGCGAAAATCCATCAAAGAAGACCGAAAAGCGTGGCATCAGCGGCGGCGACTTCGGAGGAGTGTCAGATATCCACGGTGGGGGAGGCGGTTTTGGAGGTGGTGATGAACACGGTGGACTTGGAGGTGGAATAGGTGGTGGCATCGACCAAGGTTTTGATGGCAGCGGATTTGGCGGCGGAGCCGGTGGCGGTGCCGGTGGTGGATTTGGAGGTGGATTCGGAGGTGGATTCGGAGGTGGATTTGGCGGTGGATTCGGAGGTGGAGCTGGTGGAGGCGGCGGCGGCGGTGGAGCTTCAATCAACACCATCACCCAGCAAGTACCAGTGCCAGTTCCACAACCCTACCCAGTGACCGTCACGCGTCCCGTGCCAGTTCCCGTTCGTCAGCCAGTACCCGTCGAAGTACCACGCCCCGTTCAAGTACCAGTGCCTGTACCAAGGCCAGTCATAGTTTCCAGACCAGTACCAGTCACCGTAAATCGTCCCGTTCCATACCCAGTACCTTATCCAGTTCAAGTACCTGTTCCTCGCCCCGTTCAAGTTCCAGTACCACAACCCTACCCCGTCAGCGTACCACAACCCGTCCCAGTTAGGGTTCCCCAGACCGTTGTTGTGCCCGTCCCACAACCCGTCTACGTTGGAGGAGGTGGTGGTGGCGCTGGAGGAGGATTAGGAGGTGGTTTAGGAGGAGGACTCGGCGGAGGTTTAGGAGGTGGACTCGGCGGAGGTTTAGGAGGAGGACTCGGCGGAGGTTTAGGAGGAGGACACGGAGGTGGATTCGGTGGAGGAATCGGAGGAGGATTTGGAGGGGGACATGGAGGTGGATTCGGTGGTGGATTCGGTGGAGGATATGGCGGCGGATACGGCTCTGGAAGTGCCCAAGGACACTCAACGTCCGTTACTCACGACGGAAAATACGGAAGCGGAGCCACCAGCTATTCCAGCGTTTCTTATGGAGGATCTAAATACTAAACTTTGCTATTAAGTTTCATCTATTCACTTATTCTGTGATACTGTACTGTACACCCCTTTGTACTTTGTTTTATAATTTCGTATCTAGCAATATGTATTAAAAAATCGTTCTTAAAGCTGGTGTTTATTTTTCACTACCCTGAGAATCAGCAGAAGATACAATTTAATGGGTTTAATCACTGTTATTAGGGAAGTTCCAAATATTTACAAATTAGCTAGGTTAGATAAACAATAGAGAATTGAATTATTATTTATTTTTCAACTAAATTACGTTAATATTTATATACTTTTCGCAAAATGATTTCAAGGCCCTTTGAGCTCAAAATATGTGTTAACTGTTACGTCCTCTCGGAATTCCTTAAACATTTGTTTACATTTTTGAATACCTTAATGCCTCTAAGGGCTGCCTCAGGTTTATAGGGTAAGTGGTTGACCTCAGGAAAGCCACATTTATTAATGCCGCTTGCTGTAACTTATATGAAACTTCACTGTCATAGTTGTTTGATTTTCCGATAAGTAGTGATAAATCCGTGTTGCATTGTGATTCTTGTTGTTCAGTAGGACAACATTTTCCATTCGTTTTTCCTTATGGAAAACACAAAGGTTTCTAGACACCCACCTTGTAGAGCCTTTGACAGTCAGACAGATGTAGATGGTGGTTCAGAATTCTTTCAACTATACCAGAAGAACCAACAATTTCTCCTTCTATTTACAACGATTAACAGTTACCATTTTTTTAACACGAACGAAGGTTTCATCTGTTGTTACTTCTGTTTGTGTTTCTGACATGAGTTAATCTGTCGTAGATGCTGGTCAAAATTCAACTCTTGCGTAAAAGATTACATTCGCGCCCCATATATACTTTGGGGTAGTTCTTTCATTTCTTTTGGAACAATGCCTTGCAGTTTCAGAATGATAATGACTGCTCTCTGTTCAAAAAGCCATCAATTTTTTTATCCTTTTAACCACAGGAAAGCAAACTATCTGTTGTGACAAACGAGGTCGAAGATTTTAGGTTTCAATAAAAAGGCCGATTTACAATCTGCAGTAGTTTCTAATGAATAAGATATACAGGGAATTTTTCTTTTTAGTATACATAGCCTATGTATACTTTTAAAAAGAACGCGTCAATTTCGACTATTGTGTATGCAACCAACTATACCGACAACTAAAAATCACAAATAAACGTCACTATAGTTGTGAATTATTTGAGCATGAAGGTTATGTTGATGCAGTGTTTATATTAAATAAGTATTTCATCCTGTATATAGGACACAGATGATGACTTTTTTGTTAAATGCAAAAATTGACAGGGTGATGTTTCCGTAAGGTCCGTGATCATGTAAGTGCCCGTGATAAGAATAAAATGGAAATATATGAAGAAAGAAGCGTTATACGTTTATTTTTTAATATGAACTGTGTCTAGCCTATAAAACTTTCTTAGCGATTGAATATCATTCTATGAATATTTGTTTGTTATTATGTCTTGTTATGCAAACCAGATAACTATACCGAGGAAGGTGGCTCAGTAGTAGAGCGTTCATTCGGGAGGCCTACGGTTCGAACCCCTGGCCCGTCTCTCCGGACTTAGGTTTTTCGCGGTTTTCTTGGGTAATATAGGTAAATATAGAAATTAGTGGTTCCTATGAAAGTGCAAACGAAAGTTAATGGATCACTGAGGCCAACGATAAATAGAAATGGGCTCAGAGAGTCGAACATCTTCAAGGGTAGAAAGAGGTTCAAAGATACCTACTCGCCAACACGCCTGGTAAGCGTGGCGTTTTAATGCCAAAACGCCTTAAATGAAGAAAGAAGATGAAAAGGTCAAATAATGGAAGGCCCTCAGTCCGCAGCAGCCCTGGAACTCTTCGTCACGGCAGCTATCAAAACGGTAAAGCGGATGAGGGTGCTAAGAACCCCTGCACAAAGAAAGGCTGCCACAAGAAGAAGAAACTAAACATCACTACCTACAACATACGTTCCATGAATAAAGAAGAAATACAAGAATTAGAAGACGAATTATCACAAATTAAGAGGGATGTAGTAGGATTAGGAGAAAGGCGAAAAATTTGTGACTTTAACATCTGGTAATGTGTTATATTATAAAGATAAATTAGATAATGAAGACAACGTAGGAGGGGTAGGACTTATAGTAAACAGAAAAATAGCAACGAGAATAAAAGTGTAGAAAGGAATCTCCAACAGCGTAGCGTATGTAAACTTGCAGATAACAAAGAAATATAATTTAAACATTATTCAGATATACGCCTCAACTATAGCACACGATGATGACGAAGTAGAAATACAATATGAAGAAATAGCAACAGCAATAGATACGGATCCATGTGAATATATTCTCACGACTGGCGACTTCAACGCCAAAATAGGAACAAAGAAAGAAGTAAATGAAGATAAAATAGATGAGTTCGGATTAGGTGTAAGAAATGAAAGAAGACAAACATTTGTGAATTTCCTGGAACAACGCAACTACCACCCAGAAACATCCAAATCGAAAATGGACGTGGACCGGCCCTAACGGTGTAACTAAGAACGAAGTAGATTACATCCCATCATCGGACAAAAAAAATAGTGAAGGACAGTACTAAACAGAATTACGACCAGAAGCGACCATATAATGGTAAGGGAAAGAATCGAAATAAATACAAAAATGGAACGGTGAAACTTACAAAAAATAAACTACCCCACAAATTTACACAAATTAAAAGGAAGACAAACTGAGTACATCCAGGAACTAGAAAAGAACTTAACCGAACAATCGCAAGAATTAGAAAATAAAAATATAGATGAAATAAACGACATACTCAAAATAGCAATGCTGGAAAGTGGCCAAAATGTAGCTAAATGTCAGAAACCTAACGTTGGAAGGTGGATTGACAAAACGAAGAAGTTATTTGAGGTTAGAAGAGATCTGTTAATACAGGGAAAACGTAACAACAATTATGAAAGTAATAATAAAAAAAGGGGGTTGATAAACAACAAATAGAAAATTATAGGCCTATCACTATACTGTAAAATTTAGGAAAAATTTTTGAAGAAGCATTTAAAAACGGTTAGTTGATTTTTTAACAAAAAACGATCTATTATCTGACAGACAGTTTGGTTTTAGAAAGAAATTAGCCACACAAGATGCTATAGCATATCTAACGCAGTTAATTTATAATAACATTGATAAAAGTACCCCTACAATAGCAGAATTCAGCGATCTTGCAAAAGCTTTTGATACCGTCAGCCATATGAAACTTTTAGGAAAATTAAATTATATGGGTATAAAAGGAAACGCAAATTTACTTATTGAAAATTATCTAAAAAATCGAAAGCAATTTGTTAGAATAGGGGATACATTAAGCGAGCCATTAATAATTAAAACTGGAGTGCCACAAGGAACTGTGCTCGGTCCGATACTTTTTACTATCTACATAAATGATTTATTAACCTGTAAATCTTCTGGAACAATTTTATCCTAAGCTGGTATGATGGGGAAAATTGGCCTATCCTTAAAAATAAGATAAGCCAAGATATAAAAATGATAAAGGAATGGATAGACAGTAATTCACTAACAATGAACAATAAAAAAACTAAATTTGTACTTTTGCATCGTACAAAAATTCCTTGCCACATTTTATGCATATAACAATACATAAATATTTTGATTGGATTGAAGCTAAGTGTAAGTGCGAAACATTTATAGAAAAATCGGACACAATTAAATATTTGGGTGTAACTCTGGACGTAAACTTAAAATGGGAAATGCATATATCGTTGCTCGTAAAAAAATTACGTGGTTTCTGCTATGTTTTTAAACAATTACGGGAATTTTTGCCTATTAAAACTTTAAAACAAATTTATAGCGCGTTAATTGAAACACATCTATCGTATGGTATTTTGGGGTGGGGAGGAGTTTTTAAAACGACTTTAAAAAATCTACAAGTATTGCAAAAATTACTTATAAAAATTATATTTCGTAAAAAGTTACGCTTCGACACACTTTATTTCGAAACAAAAATCCTTGATATAAGGCAGTTATATTGCAAAGCTTTACTACAGAATATTTTTAAAAATCCCAGCCTAATCAATAGAAACATTGTATCCAATACTTACAGAACGCGCAATAAAGAAAATAAAATTGTTGATTATCCTGTAGTAAAGAAATCTCACGGCAAAAGAAGTCATACATTTTTAGCCGTAAAGGTTTACAATATTTTACCTAAACATATAAAGGAAGAAAAATATTACACAAAATATGTTAAATAAATTAATGGCTGCCCTGCTGTCCGCGATTAGTAATTCAACGCCTCTTTGAGTAAATGTTTGTCACTTAAATCCGCTGCAGTAATTCATAATTTATTATTATCTTTTTAATAATTTATATTTATTTGCCGCCGTTTTTTTTTTCATTAATTCTAA
>JABXWE010044382.1:0-13357 GCA_014611495.1 Limonius californicus | reverse complement strand
TAAAATTGGTTCACACGTTTCTGAACAGCATACAAAAATGTGATTTTTTAAGTAAACTTTGAACTCCTCTCACGGGCAAACGGTACATTTTGGTATATGACAAAGTTGGGTCCAATCGACTTCTTTTGACCTCTAGAATACGTAGTAGCTGTATATCCCAGGAGTTTTGGGACACCCTGTATATCCAAATACATATGTCAATCTCTAAATCATTGGAAACAGGGAAAATGGCTTCTGTTTATTGTAATTATTTTTAATATCATCTTATGGTAACAAAAAATACCTTCAAGTTTAGGAAAAATGTAGGCAAAGTTCCGTAGAAAGTGAGCAGTTGATAAACAACTGAATTGTAGAAGAAATTTCGAGTGGTTTAGATATTATAAATATTAATATCTTATAAATAGCTATTGTATTCGGATTCAGTATGAAAGTTTTTTCTTTTCTGTAACCAAAAGTGTTAAGGATATCTTTTGAACTAAAATCTTGTAGTGACGAAATAGACAGCCTTTTTGTCCCACTGCTGGGCATCGACCTCTTCTCCACCACGTGTTTCTCCTCAGCTCTAAGATAGAAACACGGGGGACCTGCAGTTTAACGTCGAATCCGAACGATAGGAATTCCAGAGATGATTTTTAGCATTAAGATCCTACGGTTGCAAGACAAATTAGGAAATTGTTTGTGGTGGATTGCAGACAAGATTTTTATAAATCTGTATAGTAATGCTTAGATTTCAAACCTAAGCCAGACCCATTAACGTTTATTTAGAAAGCGAGCGCTGTACCAACTGAGCTTCTACCACAGTAGAGTTACGAAAACTTAATGCTGATAATACGGAAAACAGGCCTTAATTTAAACTGCAATGGGACACAAAAGGTGTTGGAAACCAACAAACGAAGAACATATACCTAGCACGTATTTCAATCTAAACGTTATTTTATATTTTGTTCTTTATAATAGCATTTTGTACTCCTAAAAGTAGAAGATTTTAAAAATAATTTTAGCACAAACCAAATAATTTACTTTTCTCCAAAATGCAGCAATTAATTAATTAAGATAGCTCTGAAAATTAGGAAGCCACCGCGATTTATAGCAGCCTTGATAAAAACCACAAATAGTGTCCTGGTTTGTAACGAAAAAAAATAAAGGACTTGTCGGTTGTCTGTTGGTTGATAGAAAACCATTCAAAAAATGATGGTTTAGGAACAGGATTTGTCTTCCATTTTGTGTTTTGGTAAGAAAGCAACTATTCATTTGTTTTTACAAGTATTCATATTATTTAGATATTCAAAATGTGTTTATTAAATATTTGGGAACTCTCACATAATAAATAAATTGTCCCAGTTCTAACATTGCGAGGAAAAGGAAAGAACCCTTAACAAAGTTTACAAGAAAAAGAAAAACTAATGGAAATTGGCGTTGCATATTTTAAAGTGTAAAAAATTTATTTAAACTATTTAAAAGTATTTCAGATACAACAAACTGCAAATTCCAGAAACTACTACAGAGCTTGTATCTAAGAGATTATATGCAACTGATGCATTGGAAAACTGCATCCCAGACCACCAGTTCGGTTTCAGAAGGCAACGTTCCATCATCCAATAGTGTTATTGTGTTATAAATATAACCAATACGGTTATTTACTCTAAATCTTATTGTCGTGTAGTGTTTATAAATATTCGGCAAGCATTTGTCAAAGAGTGGCACGAAGCCTCTTATATAAGCTCCAGTTAATCCGTTCCCGTGCATATTACCAACTTCTTTAATCTTCCTTGAGCAATCGGCACTTTCAAATAAAATATGGCCAACAGTATTCTGGGATTTATCCCATTAGCTGTGGTGTTCCCCAAGGAAGTGTCCTTGGACCGTTAGTCTACACCTTGTGTACTGACGACACCTATAACAGCAGAAACGTACATAGGCACTTTTGCAGATGACACGGTCCTTGTTTCTAACCATACCGACCGTCAAATAATTTTCCATAACCTGCAAATCCATTTGACCCTCCTACAAGCCTGGTTGAATAAATGGTGTATAAGAATGAATGAAGCGAAAAGCAATCATGTTAACTTTACTCTAAATCGTACTGAATGCCCACCAGGGCATGTAAATAACATAGCAACTCAGCGAAACACACTACCTAAGCCTCGATCTGGATAAGAAACTCCCATGTAAACAACATATATTGAAAAAAGAAAAGAAATGGACTTACGGATTAAACAATGTACTGGTCGCTTGACAGGCAAATATGTATGTCTCTGAAAAATATGATTCTTCTCTAAAGGCGATAATTAAGCCAATCTGAACGTATGGTATTGAACTCTGGGGCTGCTCCTGTAAATCTAACCTAAACATTATTTAACAAATGCTCCTTGGTACATTAGTAATCTGACACTGCATACTGGTCGTGACGTACCAACAGTGCAAAAAAATATACCAAAAAATGTAATAATCATTTTCTGCGACTACAAGCTTAACAAAAACCTTTCGTGGTCCAGGCTACAACATGATCCTTCTCCCGGAAGACTGAAAAATAAATGACCCATTGACCTACGAGGACGTTAGCTCCACAGAACGGGATAACATCGCTGAATGGAATCCCCCAGGTCATTATCGTCATCCTATTAGCTCATAGAACGATTACTTATAGTAAATAGTTCTGTTTGTTAATGTAACAATAAATCTAAAAAAATATGACTTTGGAAAACAATTACCACTTGTGTAGTTTCTTTAATATGTTAAGCACTTCATCAAAGAATTACGAAAACGTACTTACTTACAGTTCGATTATTTTATATTGGTACATGTGCATGAAATGCTTAGTAAATTTGTCTTTTTAATAATAAATATTTTAAACGTTAAGGATCCTTTGGAGAGGCAAATGTCAACTACTGTTCTGTCAAAACTTAGCAAACTTCTGTACAAAGTTGTTGATTTCGTTAAGGATCCTTTGGAGAGGCAAATGTCAACTACTGTTCTGTCAAAACTTAGCAAACTTCTGTACAAAGTTGTTGATTTGTATAAATTCTTGTGGTAATAACAATAATTTTCAACGTATTCTAATAATAATAATTCTAATAATAACAATAATAATAAGAACGGATATGATGTTGATTTTGGGAGAATGCAGAAGGGCGGAAGATTTAGCAGGGGATATTACTACGGCCAATCCGAAGGTTGTGCGTGAGGGAACTCACATTTTCCTGATAAAAAATGTGTCTTTCTAACCTCTTAAGCAAAAGGGCGCAACAATCAGTCTCAGCTGTCCTTACAGAAGTCTTTACATTACTTTTAATAAAGATCTAAATAAAATAAGAGTTGAGTTTAATGAGGCATTTAATTAAATTAAACAAGGGCACAAACTACACGCGAAATTATTAAATGATTATAATTTGGTAACGAAGGAAGATAAACATTATTGAAAAAACGAACAATCTTAATATTAAACACAAGGTCACACACAGGTGAAGCAGAAATAATTAATTCTAAGCTAATAATATCTGAAAAAAAGATACTGCAGCAAGGCCTTGTACACTCAGTATTTTATTATATCGCTAAAAATCTTCGAATAAAACATACAAAATATAAACTGATTTTACAAGATTTTAAAACTAACGTTGTTGTCTCAGGGGGCCTCCCACCACCGTAAACTAAATGGAACAGCTAAGCGCGGCTTAAAAAGGTTTTGAAAAGTTACCTTTTTCGATGAAAAATTGGTCCCTCCGGGTTGGGGGGGGGGGATAAAGCTTGAGTCAGTCCCTGGGTGTAGTGGTGGCGCTTCTACCGTTGCTTCTCTCGAAACCGCTTGCTTTTGGCAGATTTTTCAATATTACGCCATAAGACGGAATTTCCCGAATCGGCACTTTAAACGATATTTTCGGAATTTTTGGAAAATTGAATATTCCCCTTTTTCGAATGTACCGTGATTGGTACCACACAAAGCGAAAGTAATTAGGTACTTATTGGTAAATTACACTGATTCGAACGCCTGGGGGTAATTTTAAATCTGCTTGATTTATTTTTCCCCACACTTAACAGTGTGAAGATTCGGATTAAAGCTGCGTTTGATGAAATTTAAATAACGTCGCGCATACAGGGTGCGTTCAATAAAAGCCGCCGAACGTCCCACAGTTGCAGGAACTGTAGGCTTTAGTAAAATTCAGTATTTTACATTTTTTAAGGAAACCGGTTTTATCCTTACACCTACCCACTTCCATAGAATCGTAATAAACCAAGATGAAACTTTCAGTATCAGCTCGCAGGAGGTACAATTCATCCTTGGCCTCCAAGTAGTCCGGACTTGACTATGTTTGATTTTTTTTTTTTTGGGGTAACGTCGAAAACGACGAAACTCTCGACGATTTATGTGAAAGAATTATTAAATCATGCATGTCAATCCGTCCCCACATGCTAACACGTTTCATAAATTCTCTTCTGCGGCGGATTGACTTATATGAACAGCAAGGTCGACGGAAGTTTTAACATTTATTACGTAATTAATTAGTGTTTTTCTTTCTGATTTTATTTAATTTATTTGTGTTGTTGATTTTCCTGTTATGTCAACATATTTTTGTGCTATCTTGGTTTTCCCTGTGTTTGTTTCGTTTAAATAATAAGAAATAAATACTGTAACTGTACTTATTGCAAAACTGCATTTTATTTAATAGTAAAGAGTTTCCTTGCCGTTTCTTACTACATCCAACGCAACTACTTGGATGTTTATTTATTTAAACAATGTAAAGTTTACAAACAGCTGTAATGTGTGTAGTCTACCTGCCTGTTACAAGACACAAAGTAGTCACTCTGTATATTTAATCTTACAACCTCTCATTTAGATTCCTGTTTAATCAAATCTAAAATTTCTATTTTCCACAAAATCACAATTCCCTAGACACTTTACTTTAGTCTATTATAAAAAATTAACACATGTTATTTAATTCAGACATCCTGTATACAAGTTAATTGCCTAACTTTATAAGAAATTCTGGTTGTATTAATTTTGGTAGCTCCTGAAATAAGCAACTAGTATATTTGTTTTTCATAAATCACTCTGTATATGTGGGTTAACTTAAACTAAAAATATTCTTTTAATCCGACGGAAAAGTCTTGTATCAATAAATTTATCAACTTAATATTTTATAATTTGTTCGTATTTCATCAGCTATTGACACCTATTCTGCCTTCGTTGCCAAGGAAGGATTTCTAAGTAATTAAATTTAAATTTTCTTCTACTATTTTTTAAAAATTGTTACCTTCTAAATTCTTGCAATTCTTTGAAAGTTGCGGTACCTCGCGAAACATTCTTTTTCAGCAAACAAAAAAGAAGAAAACTTCGATTATTTATCCGAAACGCAATTGTTGGAGCGAATTGGTGCCGAAATCGCTTCTCGCCCTGTGTGAAGTCACAATACGCACAATGCATATACAGAGGAGGCTCGAATAGGTCAGGTTTTGTGTAAGAAAAAGCCAAGCCGGTAGAGAGTAAATTTAATACAAGAATCAAAAGTAATATAGTGGGGCCCGGATGATTAATGGTCTTATCGTGAACCAGCACATGTTTACTTGTTGTAATCTCGGCCTTTTTGTGTTTTTTGCGTCCCGGCTCGGAACTTTTAATTGCAAATGGCGTTCAACACGGGATCCAATTTTTCTCCTCTATTATTTCTTGTTTGTTACACATTCTTGCCTTTTTTGTTTTGCTCGTTGACCGGTCTTACTTTTTAATAAGCTGCCTGTCGAAGTCGAAAAGTTTTTTGCTGGCCCCCTTGATAGATGCTCTGGACACCGACCTTATCAAACAAACGAACGCGGATTAAAAATGGCGACGGATTTGAATGTCGCGCTGGATTTCGCACGATGCTTCGGCGGATTTCTATTTATAATTAATAATTTAACGCCAAATTAGGTCCCTATTTTATTATTCCCTTATCGACAACTTCGTAATTATTTATCGTGTGTAGGAGATTGTTTTTAAATAAGCGTTTCGCAATCTAACCTACGTATTCTCGTTCATATGCAGCGACTTTAATTGAACTTAATCGGGAAATGCGACGAGTGGACAATACGTAAACCTTCCGTTGCAAATATATAAATCTTTGATATAGTAAATAAGAGTTAACAATGAGTCACAACACGTCTAGGAATCTATAATTAAGTGTTTCTTATTTCTATACAACCCATAGAAGTGTATTTTGTTTTTCCATAGCGTAGTTGTAGTCCAAGATTTTAATAGAAATATCCATAGGAAATGTCTGCCCTTGAAAATATGTATGTATGGGTGGAAAAATTTTTTTGTATCATTTTGCATAACAACTAAACTGTAATTTTAAAGGTAGAATATTATGAAGGGCCTTAATACAAATCGAATAATTTTTTGCCGAGCTATCTAGCTTCACAACTAAGACCGCTGCGATTTTTTGAAGATTCTAACTTTAAGGGTCGTTTTCTCCAAATCCGGTAACTCAATTGTTTTAAATTTTCACTTATACAATTACCATTAGGTATTAGAATTAAAGTAATCAGAAAACTTTTAGAAAATGTAATAATTGAAAAAATGGCACTCTTGTACATTTATTACTATTAAAAATTTGTTTCAAAATAGTGGCAAACGGCTTCAAGGATTATCACAAAATTTTATGACTTTATAAAAAACCTAAGGACCTACAAAACTGTTTTACTGTTATGGTTATACATTTCAACGTTCTAACCCAATTTCCGCTATACATTACAACTAAATGCAAGCAAATAGTACAGTTTAATATGAAGAACCAGCAAATTTGGCGTGCATTGCGCTAGAAATGACAATAAACTCGTTAAATATTTGTTTTTTGATGGTTATAAATTTCAACATTCTAACCCAATTTCCGCTATATATTACAACTAAATACAAGCAAATACTACAGTTTAATATGAAGAACCAGCAAATTCGGCGTGCATTGCGCTAGAAATGACAATAAACTTATTAAATACTTATCTTTTGATAGTTATAAATTTCATATAAAAGAATTTATTAGGGAACGTTGTCTCTGAGATATTCTATGAATTACGAATATTTTAGATTTAGTGGCCTAGTATTTATTTTTATAGTAAAAGTATGCAAATTAGACATCATTCTAGAGCTAATACGTAGGTTTAGAATACAGAATAAAATATATAATAGCGCTCGATTTAGAAATCAGAAACTAATATCACTTTCGGTTATACCAGAAATGATCCGAACATATTCTAAGGTTAGATATCCGATTTAAGTAAAGAGAATAATGAAAACGGTTCCTTTCTATGTCTTGTATTTGAAGCTAATCCTTCTAGAGATTTTATAGGAAGTATGAGAAAGTCTTCGGATATGACGTTAAACTGTAGATCCTCCGTGTTTCTACCTTAGCGCTGAAGAGAAGCACGTTTCAGAGAAGGCTGTCAATGATGAATGAGAAAGTCTAAGATAAGTGTTTTTTCTTCATTTTTATCTTTGCTTCTTAAGCGTAACTTCGATGAGTCACAACTTCCATCAGAGCAACAAAAGTAAGTACCTACGATTTTATGTATTCTACAAAAGTTGAACTACGGTCTACTTCGGTTATAACAAAAGTTTTGGGGCCGATATTGGCTCGTTATAGCCCTTAAATGTAATATCCGGGAAATAGAAATTGCTTACGGCATAAAAATTTTCCTATTCAAACAGTCTGAACATTTTAAGACTATATATAATCTATCAATTCTATTTATTTTCGTTGATGTAATTGTTTTCTTTTATGTAGGTTTAAATTTTAAATTTCTGAGATTACATGTAACAATATATAAAACACTAAAAGATATTATTTTAAAAATTACTAACAAAAATATATATTTAAGGATTATCTAAAGTGCAATAAGTAAACCTTTTGCGTCTTACTAAAAATTCCGAAAACTATCCTCTTATTGGGACTACAGTATTATAAGCAGAAGTAATATTAGTTTAATATCAAACATTTAATTAATTACAATTGTTTCTAGAACTAGCGATCGCTGTAACTGGGCAAATCCAAACATTTAACCCGCAAACGCTCATAATATCCGAGATCTTTTGTACCCAAACTCGTCCTAATTCAGATGGATTGTATTACCTAATAACATCATTCTTAAAGTAACGCAGGTTCATTTTGAGGTTATGTTTTAAAATTCAATTATAGAAGCACAATCCAAGGCAAAATGTGTCCGTCGCTGCAATTTGTGAGAGCAGACGTTCGGCAAAGAAGGAGCCGTGGCATATCATGAATATCTTATAAAAAGTGTGCAGAATGAATTTAAGATGTAAAGCAGCTCCCCGTGCGCTTATTAGCTACCATGAATAATGAACCCGGCCAAAATATGACAGAAATTACCGAGGAATACTTCTGGGGAATGAAAAAACCCGCCTGGGCACGCGGAATTGAAGATGTCGAGCGATAAAGGGCTCGCTAATGAGTTTGCTGTTTTTATTTCTATTTCCCTTAGGTGTTTGCGGTGTTTTTGTTTTCGGTTTTATGTCACAAGAGATGGTGTTTTTCAGTTTTCAAACCTATGTGTAAGTAACATATTGGTGGCGTGAAAATAGTTTTACACATACATTTATTCAAGACTAATATTATAATTCGTTGTTTTAAAAATGGTACTCGTGGGCGTGGTATGGGTGTAGGTCATAATTGATATTGACCAAGCTATCGATACCATGTTGGTCAAATTAAAAATTTAGCGTTGTAATAATAAATAATATTAACAAATTGTGAGCTTTTGTAATAAGAGTCATAACTGAAAGTGGTCAATACCTTCGTCTAAGGTTTTTGTAGTAAAGATTAATCGATAACTTTGCAACGGTATTACAACGGTCGATATAATTCAAATCAAACGCGTTCTGTGAAATTCGCCGGAATGCCATTATTGCCATCGTAATTTGCTTGTCATTTATCTAAACAACATAAATCAATATAGTCTGCTTAAAATTCTAAAAATTAACATGTGTGTGTGATACGGAACAGAATTTTCTACAAAATGTAGTACAAAATTCTGTCTGTGAGCATGCGCAAATTGGTGCAAATTACGTTGACATCCGTGAGAAAACTGTCAAAATATCATGTGACTGTCGATAAAGTAGAATTCTGTCAAGATTTCATAATAGTAGGTTGATGAATATGTTCATAGCGCTTTTATTTATTTGTTTTACATGAACGCACGACAAAGCAAACAAGCTGCAGCAGTAAATAACGCGAACGAGATCAGAGAAAGTGCGCGGAGTGTCGGCAGGCGGGGTAAACACGTGGTAAACATATTCTTCTTTGCCCTCTGTGACCGTTGATAAACACTAAAAATTGCTCGTTTGCCCATGGATGCGACGCCGACTTTAAACAAACTTCTGTAATTTTTAGAACATGAATCTACAGAATTTTGTCAAAATGCTGCTCAAAATTTGTTAGATAATTTTGTGTCGTGTCATACAGGCCTAACTCATATAAAGCAACGTAATCGTGGGAATTTAATAGGTAAAGTACAAAAATACCTATCGATTTACTAATATTAAAATATGGCTACTTTTTTTAGCAGATACTGGGTGTATTAATATTTTGAACATGTCATCGGAGGTAACATGTATTTTTGCTGATCCTACATAAACATGGTATGTTGAGATTATGTTACATAAACAATTCTTGCCGTCTTCTCAGATATTACGTTTAACAGATATTACTGAACAAATATTACTAAGTTACCAAAAGTTTCATAAATGCTATGCAAAGAATAACTTTACAAAAGAAAATTAAATACAAAGACAGAGGCGGATTGATTAACCAATATAGGAATATTTGAAAAAATTAAGACATTAAGGGGACGGGAGAAAGAGAGAAAGAAAAAGAAAGGCATGATCAAATATCTGATCGTGCAACTACATGAAGTAATGAACTGTTCAAAAAAAATGGAAGAAAACGCGAGCAAACAGGGGATTAAAATAAAATAAGAGAGCAGGAAAAGAGAAATAGCTGCTTATAATGCAAACCGTAAATGTCATGCACAGGCAAAAGCGGAAGAAATAATAAACACGGAAAAATGAAAGGAAGAAGACGTCCAAAAAAGTCAAGAATGGAAAAAGACCTGTAACGGCATCATTCTGGCATAAAAATCTTTCCAAAAAACAAAGCATACTTAAGGCTATTATAGAGAGCATAACAGCGTATGGTGTAGAAATGTGGACACGATCAAAGAAGGGTCAAATGTGGCCAATGGAAATGTCTGCGATAGAATAAGAACAGTTGGGCTGGACTAACTGCGAATATGCCTAATATACCTGGAGAGAAATAATAGGAACAAAAACTGTATGGAGAGATTGGAGGTTAAAGATATAAACAACAAAAAGAATAGAGAAGAGAGCATTCAGATAGTACGGACTCGATCAAAGAATGGCCAAATGTGGCTAATGGCCAAAAATGTCCATGACAGAATAAGAACAGTTGAGCTGGACTAACTGCGAAGATGCCTAGCGCAGCTGGAAAAAAAGAATAAAACACAAACAGTATCGAGAGAAATAGAGGTTAAAAAACCTATTACAAAAAGAATAGAGAACAGAGCATTCATATGGTATGGACACGATCAAGGAATGGCCAAATGCTCCCAATGGCCAAAAATGCCCGCGTTAGAATAAGAACACTTCAGCTGGACTATCTGCGAAGATGCCTAATATACCTGGAGAGAAATAATAGGAACAGAAACTGTATGGAGAGAAATGGAGGTTAAAGGTATCAATAACACAAAGAATAGAGAAGAGAGCATTCAGATGGTACGGACACGATCAAAGAATGGCCAAATGTGGCCAATGGCCAAATGTGGCCAATGGTCAAAAATGTCTGCGATATAATAAGAACAGTTGAGCTGGACTAACTGCGAAGATGCCTAGCGTAGCTGGAAAAAAAGAATAAAACACAAACAATACGGAGAGAAATAGAGGTTAAAGAAATCTATTACAAAAAGAATAGAGAACAGAGCATTCAGATGGTACGGACACGATCAAAGAATGGCCAAATGTGGCCAATAATCAAAAATGTCTACCGTAGAAAAAAAGCAGTTGAGCTGGACTACCTGCGAAGATGACCAGTATATCTGGAGAGAAAGAATAAAAACAGAAATAATATGGAGAGAATTGGATGTTAAGGAAATCAATTACAAACAGAATAGAGAACAGAGCATTTAGATGGTACGAACACCATCAAGGAGTGGAAGAAGGAGAGTGGCCTAAGGAATTCCTACATTGGATACCACGAAACAAAATAAAAAGACGAAGACCAGCCGTCAAATGGAAGCAATAGATCTACCAAACAATGGAAGATAAAGGTTTGAAGAGGACGACTCCGAAAATTGCAGATATTGGCATTTGAGAACGACTTGTAAGGGAGGAATGTCACAAAAAAGAAAGAGAAAGAGACAGAAAGTCGGGGAGACAAACAAAAAAAAAGTTTGTTTGTGAAAACGCAATTAGTGCTACATACGCAAGCAAATATATCCGAAAAATTGAAAAAATATTAAATATGAACAGACATGGATAGAGTAATAACGCACATAAGAATTTTATACATTCCTATTCATATAAAAAAAATGGGAAAAACAGAAGCATTGATAGCGAATCAGACTTAGTAATAATAATCTTCCAACGATAAAGAAAATATAAGGGCAAAGGGTAAGTGAGAGAATCTGAGACTGACGACATGGAGGACTGCATGTATTGTTGGATGAAAAAGAGAGCTTGGTCGGGAGAGAAACATGGCATGAAAGTGATTGGAAGGGTGGGAGGTAGAACAGGAGAGAAAGATGCATGCGAAACGGGTAAGAGAAGGGAGGAAAAAATTTGTGGGGATGATAGAAAACGAAAGAGAAGTGTTTAAACTGACACACCTATATACATGTATTATTACAAATTTAATGAAATTAAAGAGTGGGTACAGTAAAAGCGGGAAAAGGAGCAATAGAAGATCATATCTAAAGTTAAAAAGAGAACATACATATATACAAAATCAACAACCGCGCATACTTAATAGAGAAGAAGGTAACGCGAGACACAATTGAGAGATGGTGAAGACAGCGACAGAGAGGCAGAGGAAGATCCAAACAAACAACAATTTAAAAAGATAATCATAACCATAACAATTTGTGAACGCTACTATTATTGTGTTCCTGTTTTCCTTCTTCTCGTTCGTACATTGTTAGACTCACACGTGTAAAAAATGTTATTATTGCAATTTGGCTTGTTAATCTTCAAATATCTGCTAAAACTTTGTTTTTATTTTACAAACAACTACTATGCAACAATTTTAGAAATGCTGCTTCGAATATTTGATTTCATAGCACCCTTACTTACTCACTTTATTAACACTGCAACTTTCCGAGCCTTCTCTATACTCCACGGAAAGGTCACTAAATGTTCATAAAAGTTTGAAATAAAAATTACAAAATCCAAATGAAGGTCTTATATCGGGCGATTACTCCCTCCCCCGTATTCATCACGACCCAAAATGTTGCGAATTTAAAACTGCAAGAAAATTTGTAGCGAAAGCCAGAGAAAAGTCCCGAGAAGGCTCGTAAAATGTGCCCTATAGGTGCGAAAAGCGTGCTCTTGAATGTCGACGGGAAATGAGGTTGCAGGGACAGGAGATTAAACCGGAACCCCACACCCTCCCTCAGGCTATCTCAGGATTCTCCCGCTTTGCGTCCTTGTGTCCTTTCCATTTCATATGTTACAAGTCGCGTTTACTGAGCGTTGAAAAGGTTTTCTTTAGGAAAGACAAATAAATTTAATCTTATAGTTAAGAAGATTCGTTCTGAAATATTTTTCCTTTAAAACTATTTACCACTGCTATTACATTCCCACAAAAATACATACTTTAAATGTATTTTTAAAAAACTAGATAATAATCAAGAAAAATTAGAAGAATTTATAATAATTGATTATTTGCTGGTAAGTTATTTAACCCAAAAGGCAGAGCCCTTAATATTAACTTATTATCTTTACATTTATATGTAATTAGAGCAACTGATAATCTGTAGCTACAGCTACCACAATGTATAAAATTGAATTACTTTAGAATTACTGTGTTTAAAAATCTTAATCCAAGAATTTGTTTTTATCGAAATTATTGTCCTGTATATCTAATTTCATCAATATCTCTAAATCGTAATTAAAATTGCAGTAGAGATAAACTTAAAAGAGAATCTAAATCCACAATCTATAAACCGAGGGTAGCCAAGTTTTCAAATCCGAATGACATAATTGAATCTTCTTTTTATAAATTATTATATAATCCTAAATCTTATAAGAAGCATCGCTGAACTAAATTTTGTAAATACTCCCATTGAAGGGGAAATATATACT
>JABXWE010044375.1:0-14882 GCA_014611495.1 Limonius californicus | reverse complement strand
TAAATTAAATCAACGGTTAGCAATTACATTCACCTATTTCGGTGAATATGCAAATAATACGGGGTGCATTCGGAAAATCATCGGTCGGTACACAATAATACTAATAAAAATCAATTTAATAAACTTCTAAACGGTAAATGGCATGTCAACAAATTAAACGGAGTTCTAAATAAAAAAAAACATAAAAAATAGTAACGCTTCGTTACAGCTTCTCTAATGGATGTTTGCTTATAGGGCATGAATTTCACTGGGACTTTTTTGTGACTGGCGCCTTAATTAAACTTGCGTCCTGTCACATCGCCCATTTGCCTATTCAGATCTGCCACACGGATTCTAAGTAAAAACTCGATATAGCCAGCTGAAGGCCCGAAGGGCGTGCAAATATTTCACTGTGGCGTGGGATGCGTCATCCTCCACCCTTTCCAGGACCGTACCGGAATAATTTCATCCTGAATGAATTACTTCGAAGGAACACTGCAGCAACTGCTTAAAAAAATCTCTTGGAAGGAACTCAAAATGCTTAGCGCGACCCACGCCCAAAGGTCCGTACAGAGTGGGGCATTTTGAGCCACCTATTCGCGGCTGCTTTTTCGAGATTACGGGCCACTATTGATTGTTGCGCGCGCGTGAACCTTCAGCATTCACTTCTTGCACGCCTTTGAGCGCGTACCGCCTGTACGACCGCAGCAGGCCATGCTCGCGTTTATCAAATTCAAATGTTTGGAGTGCGATTTTCGGCGCTAGTGGCGGGAGTGTTAGAAATGTGACTATTCAGGGCATTCGCAGGATCTTTGCAAATATGAGCGGATCCGATTCGATCGATGACACCTGGGAGGAATTCTTCGGTAGGTCATTGTTGTTGTTTTTGTTTGTTTTTTTTTGCCGGCTCATGTTGCATGGTTCGAGTGAGAGTTGAAGCACAGGTTTAATTTGCTTGTAATTAACCCGTTGTTGCCAATTAGTGCAAAATTTCACTGCAATTAAAGTAATGAAGATTGCGCAATCTTGATTTTGAAGTTTCCAAGATGTGTGTGCTGTCTGAGGCTTTTTAAAATTTTACAGAGCTCGACAAACATTTTATTACCGCTGTCACTGTCGTTAATTATAAATAAAACACCATTTATTATCTGGCCATAAATGAACATCAATGTTGAGTGAACTTTAGTCGATTTTCGTGTTTATTTTTAAATTATTACGGTATTGCTGGACAAGTTCAAGAGTGCTCTTCTTTAGGAATTTATGAAAGAAGCCATTCAGTTCCACTTCCTGATGCAGTCAGTCATGCATATAAAGCAGGGTTTATTTATTTTTTTTCCGAAATACTAAACAGAAACTAAAAGAAAATAATCAACAAATGTAAAACAAATACTAATTAAATTTAGAGCGAAGTCTGTAATCCTATTAAATTTTAATTAAATAAATAATCCTTAAATTCCACTACTGATATAAAACGAAAAGTTCTTGGTACTTATGTATAGGGTGTGTCCAAAATAGGGCTAGAAAATGAGGGGGGGGGGGCGTTACTCTGTTATAAAGTTTCTTGAACTTTTTTGATTTTTCTTTGATGAAATGTTTCTTATGTATAGTCCAATATAGTTATAATGAAATCTTGGCATTGCAAATTATTATTTGTTGTTATATCTGTTAATGATAATGAATTAAAAATATCATCAGTAGAAAAATTTGTTTCAATATTAAATAAATTTAAAGCGACGTTTAAAATCAAAAATTAAACTGCAAATGTTACTACTAATGTAAAACAGAAAGTCTTTATTACTTATATACAGGATGTTTCCGAATTATTTCTACAAAACGAAAAATATATTAACAGCAGGAACTTAAAATTCATACTTATTGCCAGTAAAATAGATTTTCACTCTTGAAAATTATTAAAAATCTAAAAATTAGCATTATTTACTATAAAAAAAATTATATTATATTGTTTTACGAGTTTACGTCTAAGAATGTTTTTTAAAACTAAAAGTTTTTGTAGCAAGAATTTGATTCAATATTAAATAAATTTAGAGCTAAGTGTTAAGTCCTATTCGACGTCTTTAATTAGAAAAAATTACTTAATTGTCACTATTAGTATAAAATAACAAGTCCTTGGTACTTCTATACAGAGTGTTGGTTACCTTTTACAGTGTGCAACTCTATAGCAAAGCTTTTTGAACTCATTTGCACAATTTTTCATAGCAAGTAATCTTGCTATCTACAGTCGAACACAATTGGGAATGAAAGCAGTTTTTTTGTTATATCCGTTATACAGAGTGTTTTAAAAAAGAATAGTATAGTAGATACTTATCAAACCGAACAAAAACGTCTTATATGAACATATTATTTACGTCCGCAAACCAATTGTTTCAGAGACAGGCGATTTTGTATTTTAATCACTAAATTGCATTATTGTAAAGGCACTAACAGGTAAATAAATATAACTACTGCATCTAGTGAGTTAAAATCAGGGGATCTAGGTGAAATTACACCCCTCGTCCCATCCATTTGTCGTCATAAGTTATAATATGGACTCTCCCACATTAATTGAAAAATGTGGAGGAACCCCATCGTGCATAAACCACAGACAAAACCTATAATTCAGGAGCACGTCTTCCAATAGTGGGGCTAAATTGTTATTCAAACAGCCCGAATATATTTCACCAGTCAAACGATTTATTAAAAATATGGGCCTAACAGGTAAACATTTAACAAAAATCGATTCACTCCCAACAGTGTAAGGATTCGAGTCTGCCTGAACATGATTATTATACAAATTCATGGTGCCGTTATTCGCAAAAATAGCTCAATCGGTAAATAAAATATAAAGTTTGGATTTTCTGTAACTTTTCTCGGTATGAAACTAAAAAATACCATTCTTGAAGAATAGTGAGAAGCAGTAAGGGCTTGTACCCGCTGGATATGGTACGGGAACAATTGTGTACAATAAACAAATAATATTAAAATTAAATTTAGTTTTTCATGGCAAAAGCAAAGCCTCTTATTGTTATTTATTGATTAAAATACAAAATCGCCACTTTTTCTTATACAGTTGATTTGCAGACATACGTTGATTAAAACTTTCTTGTTTGGTTTGATGAGGAAAATTAGCCGACCTGTATTTTTACATCCTGTATATAATATCACATATATTTTAAACAATATTAAGACAGCTAGCGCTTATAGTGCCTGCTTATTACTAGCAAAATATATTTTCTTGTATACAGGGTATTCCAGAATAAATACTACAAAAAAAAACTGGTTCTGTTTCGAAGTGTGAAACCCCATAACAAAGTTTTTGGCCTCTTTTACATAATTCTTCTTGGCGTGGAATTTTGTCGTCTATAATCCAGCGTAGTGGGAATGCAACAAACTCTTCGTTATATCCGGTATGTGTAATATTCCAGGAATTAAAAAATATATTAACACAGCTAGAACTCAAAATCCATGCTTATTACCAGCAAATATATAAAATCTTAAAAATTAGGGTTATTATATGCATTTTAATTATGGCATTTTAACCATTTTTTAATAAGTCGCCGAGTTTACGTCTCGGTATATTTTTAAATCTAAATATTTTTGTCATTGCAAATATTAAATAAATTTGGAGAGAATATTTAGTTCCTATACAGGGCGGTTTAAAAACAATTAATTTGACACTACCTACTCTAAAAACAATAACAGTCACTTGGTACTTTTATACAGAGTGTTTTCGAATTAATGTTATAAAATTTTGCATTTGAAGTGTGCAACTCTATATCAAAGTTTTCTGAAGTCTTTTATGTAATTTTTCTTGACGGGATAATTTGGCATTTTCGATCCAACATAGGTGAGAATCAAAACTCGTTATATCCCATATACGTACTATCCAAAAAAATAAAAAACATTAAATGAATTTAAAATTCCATCTAATTCATTGTGATCATTGGTCTTCAGCCCATTCGTTGGTTGGTCGCAGGAATTATAAATATTCTCTTTTAAAAATCATTAGAAATCTTCAATAACTATTATTTGCATATAGATATATATATATAGATGCATATAGATGCATATATTCGAACCCACTTAAGCGAAGCTCGAAAATAACGAGGTTACGTATATAACGAGCATGAAAGATGTAAATTTTTGGATTTGCATTGTTTACTGTATTGTATTTTTCGCTCTTCCCGGCAACAAAGAGCACATATTAAAGTTGTTTAATATATTTAGCGTGTGTCACTCATTAAAATATTAATTGTACCTACCTAAAAACATTTAAGGTAACACCCCGTTTAACGCTCAGGATGCGTTCCAGGAAGACAAACCGCGAAATGAAACAGCGTTAAACGGGGTTACTTTAGAGCATTGTAAATATGGTTAACGGAACACGCGATCAAGAAGTAAATATGGTTAGGGGAACTCGCGATGAAGAATAAACAAATTTTACGTTAATTTAAATTGTTTTTATATTAACTTGCAAAATACACATTAAATTTCATTGACAGAAAAATACGTAAACGCGAACAGCTGATCACAGTCCTTTATCTTTCGTGGGTGATGCTACCCGTTGTATTTATGGGAAAACAAATACATCCGACAAACTTAGATTTAGGAGTTTAGGGGAATTACAGCGCTGCGTTGAATGATCACTATTCGCTGATTATTTCGGATTCGAGAATAATCGTATTATATACGAATCACGGAAAATATTTCGATAAATTGAATAAGCGTAAATTTAACGCTTTTAAAGCTTCGAGCAGAACCGCGTTATATCGAAACAGGGAATATTTAGCGCTTTTTTGGGTTCGAAAAAACCGCGTTATATCGAAACAGCGTTAATCGGATAGCGCTAAACGGGGTCTTACTGTGTTAAGGATTGTAATTTAGATAATAGACACGATTTTGAAATATTTATAGCATATTTCTCGCCATTTATGGCGGTGTTTACGCACTTCAGCCGCTATATATGATAAGTTTAATACAGTAAGCTTAGTAATACAACGAAAATCGGGAATGTCGTTTTATCCGACCTGATTGGAAGTAGTTGCCGTGTATTTCAATACAATTAAATTTGCTCTATACATTTATTTTCCCACCGGAAACATTGAAGTGCAACAATAATGGTAATTAAATTAAACACGTTTCTATACGCTGCAATACAATATAAGAAAATTGAAACCGTGTCGAAATGGAAGCAAAACCATTTTACTTAAAAATGCTGTAACGCCAATCAAGCAACAATAATTAGTACAATCCGAGCCAATTTCATTTAACTTATTTATGTCTGCTTTAATCAGTTTCAATTTAATTTAATTAGAATATCGAATTTATCGTCCTATTTATCACGTGTAATTAGATTTGTAATTAGACACATATTGCGTGTAAGTTTTTCTGTAATGAGTTGGTTATTAAAGGCTTACGAATACACTTTATGGAGTTGTAATAAAGACCAAGGTCAGTTTGTAAACTTAATTTGTGTTGTTGTTTTGCGCTGCCATTGTTTTGAATTGTATAGGCAATAATTTGGAACAAATAAATATAAAACCGTGACATAAATATGGAATTGTAATAAATGAATCTTTGTTTTGACTGCGTTTTCGTAGGCGGATTCGGTTAATTTTTGGGTTTTTTTTTGCGTCAAAATGTATTCTGCCACGCTTCTGCATTTCATTTATGCAGTTCCTGTGTAAAATAACAACGGATACGATCAGAACTCACTGGCGGCGACAGGCAGTTGACATGGAACAGATAATAAAACATAGACTTGCTGACCTGTCAATAAATATTGAGCAGTTGTACTCACTGGAGGCCCACCAGCCCCCTACCCCTGGATTGGCATTCGAACAGGATATGGAAGCTCATCTGCCGGCTAGCTAGTACATTCATAATAATAATAATAATAATAATTCGACGTAGGCGTCTTTTCGAGGCCACCTCTGCCAACTGACTACCTCCGGAACGATTGTTAGGTAAATAATGATAAATCATGGCACACATATTATCTACTCATATAGCTACTTACATTCACTACGCTACTGTTTGCAACACTTACTTACATAGATACACCAATTTTGTATAATTACAACAATAGCACCCAGCGCTTGTAAACCGCACATAATAGCAAGTATATAATACGTAACCGTTCGAGTAAACACATATAACACTTCATGGGATGTAAACCATTACCTTCCCAGCGACGCCACTGCTTATATTAGTTGATATTTCCATCTTTACATATAAACACATAAATGGTAACACTAAATTCGCACCTTGTCTCAGCTTAGAGGATAATCGCGTCGCAATCAGTTAGTAGGTTCGCAACGCTATTAATTAGCTATTACGCTAAAGATATGCTTTCGCCTAGTTACCAACAACACTGCCTTTCGTAGATTGCCGTTGCTGACCCTTCTTAAGACTTTGCTACCTTTTGTTTTTCCCTCGCATTCCAAGAAATACTAGCTTGTCCGGCCTCTCGTTCTAACCTTTATAATCCTTCCCAGCTGTTACTGAGAGCCCATAGGAGCTACGTATATTTCTGCAAATATTTATTTGTTGGGCCTACATTTAGGTAATATTCACAGTGGACAAAACCACTGTCTAACATTATTTTTGTATTAATTATTTGTAACGACGTTGTATCATATATTATGACAACCGACGACAACAGCTTCGTGCCTCATAATTTGTTTTATTTGTACTTCTATAAACTCTGCTTTTTGTAGTTGTAATCTCATCTCAAGTTACATCTAGATTATGTAATTCAACTATAGATAATTAGCAAAATAAGAAACAAGGAACACATCATCTCGTGACATTTAGGTGGAGGCGTCTGTGGTACGCCATATGTACATTTTGCCACCGAAATACAAAACGATTCAGTAATAAATAATAGATTTAACGCTAATTAATGTAAAAGTCTCTTACATTGCGAAATTGAAATGCTATAACAATTTTTATTTTTTAACTGATTTGCCCCGTATCAGTTGCTGGACATCAAGTTTATTGTGTTTAGATATTGCTTGTTTGCATACAGTTCAAATGTTATTGGAACTAATAACGTTTAATTCGTAAAATGATAATATAAATAGCTTTCTGATTTATGGTAACATATTGGTGGAGGTGCCTAGAATTAGTATTTATATTTTTTCAACGGGACATTAAACAACCTTGTTTTCTATTAAAGCGTAATTAGACAGTTTTGTGTAGTGTGATGCTCCGTACTGCAAATATTTTGAAATATTTTTAATTAATTGATTGGTTATTGCTTTGAATATTAAACTTTCTTTTATTAGTTCTGTAAACTGTTTCTGTATTCTAGTTGTCATAAATGTCAAACGTAATGGTACTTAAGGTACTCACATAAAATGTAAATGTTATAATAATACACATTCTATATTATAAATAAGAAAACGATACGGATTTTCTCGTGACATTTTGATGGAGGCATCTGTGACGTCTAGCTGTATATTTTCCACTAAAACAACACGAAAAATCTAATATAAATATTAGTATACCATAAAAAAAAGAAGTCTTAATATTTGGGTGTAGCACCAACTTGTAAACTTTAGAACTATTTGGTAGGATAACAAATATTTGTAAACTATTTTTCCTATATTAGATCCACGAACTATCATAAATTAAATGTTTACAACCTGACCAACGTATGTGAAAACTTGCTTGCGGATTGCGCACGAGCAAGGTGACTAGCAGTAATGGTGGAGCTCATTCTCAACTTGAACTCCGCGCTTGCAATGTCGGTACCATCCGAAAAATAGTTATAGCAGCCTGTGAATATATCCATTGCATTCAACTACAGTCGCCCCACGGAACGAAAGTTTCTAACGTAAACTGTTCTAGGCCTGTGGCGTCAATCTATTAGCTCACTTTGGCATGTTTTGCCTCGCTTCCTAGTTGACGCGTTTCGCGGATTCAGATGAGTTGGTTGATCTGTAATTTGTGTTTAATGTAATAATATTTAAGCTAACCGTATATAGTGTATATAAAAACATTTAAAATTGAGTCGATTTTGAGATATTCTCGTGACATTTTGGTGGAGACTTTGGGAGTACAGCAGATTGCGCAAAGCGAGAAGAAATGGTAATAATAACAGGTTGAATTGATACTCCGTACAATATTCAATACGTTTTGAGATTTAGAAATAGTTGATAGCAATAATAATTATTTGTAAACTAAATATTGGTATATTATGTCACAAAACTATAGTGTTTGTAATCTGTCCTCAAACAATCCAAATCTATCGATATTTATAGGAGTTGTGTAAATAATTAGTATCCATAATTTGTACTATACATAAATTCAATCGGTTGCGTGACTTCTCCTGACATTATGGTGGAGGGGTCTGGAATCGGCAGCTATAAATTAATACACTAAAATCAGTGTTAATATTAGTGTAATATGGTCAAACAACGTGTAGCAGTTTAGTGTAAAACTTCATACTGGAAGATATTTCTTAACTTTGGAGATATATTAGTGGAGTATATATTTTGTAATTATACTGTTTCTATATTGGATCAGCGAACTCTCATAAATTGAATATTTAATGTTCAAACTAACCATATCATTAGTTTCAGCTGATTTAAAAATTTTGTCGTGGCATTTTGGTGGAGACGTCGGGAATACAGCAGTTTTTTCAAAGTGACAAAGAACAATATCAAAAAACAGGTTGAATTGAAAGCTTCGTGCATAATCCTTTTTTTTTGAATTTAGGAAATAGCCGATTGTAATATTTTTTTAACTACTCATTCGTATATTAATTCACCAAACTATCGTGTATGTAATCTATCCTCAAAAACTCAAAATTTGATGTTATTTATACAAAAGATGTGTAAATAGTATGTAGTATGACAGTATTACATAGATAATTTGTATAAAAACATATCAATCGAGTCGGTTACGTGATTTTGTTATGACATTATGGTGGAGGCGTCTATAATTGGCAAGTATAAATTCATCCAGGAAGACAACAATCAAAACCTGTGTTAGCGTTAGTATAATATGGACAAACAACGCCTAGCAGTTTAGTATTGCGATTCCTGCTTAAATATTTGTCAGAATTTTGGAAATATATGTGAAAATATAATTTCTGTATTTTTTTCTATATTGAATCCGCGACTATAGCGCATTCTTTCTACTCTAGTGTATATATAACGTTACTTAAGCTAACCATGTTGTTATGAGGATAACAATAGAAAAATTCAGCCTATTTTGTTATGTTCTCGCGACATTCAAGTGGAGCTATCTGAAATGAGTACAAAAATTTTATTATCCATAAGCTGTAATATAAGTATTCGGGCTTTCGAAACAAATAATATTATAATAAGATATTTTTTACCGTCTGGGAATCTTTAAAGATTGAGGATTAACTGCAATTTTGGTCTTGTTTGTTATTTTCGAAGTTACCTATTTACAGAGCCATTGTGAAATCCTTTCACTAACTGCAAATAAACTCGAATAAAGCACAACCTTTTATCATAAAACAAATGTTGACTGCAGATGGAAATGTTGACTTAGACAGAAGATAAGTAATTGTTTATTTTTGAACATCTTAACACCTAAAATAGATATTTATGTTTTGCTGTATTGTACACATTTTCCATAAGCGTGGATGTCTTTAACATTTAATAATATTTTTCAAAGGTTTTTATAAATTTGGGAACATTGGAGTGTAGATTTTTTACATTTGTTATGTTAAAGCACCGAAATGGGTAACAATGAGCGGAAAAATAAACATTCCGACTGCCATAGAAATTTAAAAATTTTACCCAACGTCGACGGATAAAAATACTTCGGATACGGTAGTGGCACAGCAGGAGGGAATTTAAAGTACGGAATTATTTTAAGCTTGTATTCTCCTCATTCTTGCGGCCGTTTCTACCTTACAAGTACGTGACAATCATGAACTAAGCAATTCAATGACTAATGTGTACATAAAATGCAACTAATAGATTTTTCCAAGAGGCTCTTTGTTCTGCACGCACCGTGCCGTAAA
The DNA here is from genome assembly GCA_014611495.1 of Limonius californicus. Taxonomy (NCBI): domain Eukaryota; kingdom Metazoa; phylum Arthropoda; class Insecta; order Coleoptera; family Elateridae; genus Limonius; species Limonius californicus. The sequence goes on along the minus strand of JABXWE010044375.1, from coordinate 4,900 downwards.
AATAATTAAATAATTGACCGGTTACTCAAGTAGCTCAAGTTTAATTATGTGAGAAAGCTATTGGTCAGCGAAAAGTTGCAGTGAAATACTTATCCAGCTGCTGTAACAATACGCTTTGGTTTTTCATTTAAAAATGAAGCACAAACAACGCAATTTTCCTATGGCACCAGAAAATGCGATAATTGATCCGTTTGTTAACGTTTCTCAGCGAATCCCGACCAACACAGTGCACTTTCCATTAAATTGGAATCTACGAACATCAAGTTTATTTTTTCTTAAACCAGTTCTGATGAATAATTCAGTTGCTTGATAAGACTTGATAGAAACTTATGTTTCAGCCTGATTAAAATGCTGTGATAGTTAATCAGTTTCACATTCCATTTATTTTTTCAATGCTGGGATATCGTCTTACTTCGCTCGATGGCTTGGAAATAAATCGAATTTCAGTTGGTAACGAAAGTGATACTAAATACTGGTGGAAGTACTTGTAATGATCTCATTAAAACAGATTAATTATGACCAATCGCTGTATATTTGTATCAGTAACTAATTGAAAACTAAATGTTTGTTAATGTACAATGCAAACGTGACCTTGCCAATTAAATGATGCAAAAACAAAAAACAATAAAATGTCTGCTACTACAACTGAAAATATTCAGGAGGTGAAATGTCAATTAAAATGGCCGAAGTATGTAAACCAGATTTTCGATTAAAAATTGTTTTATAGATTAAGAAATATCTTCAGAACTATCTAGCAAATTGACTAGACATCGACAGAATAAGAAAATCTCACGGATGAAATAGGTATATATAAATATAGATAATTATCTACGTAATAACAGACACAAATAAAGTCTAATGTCAACAGTCGCCAGAAATTAATTAATTAAAAATTGATAACGTAATAGCTTTAATTAATTAGATAATACGATTTTTTAAAGTCCTCATAAACCAGATTGTTGATTAAAAAGTTTTCCAGAACCTTGTCGATCAAAAAAGACGCTCAGGAACAAGGTGTTGAAATAATTGATCAGAAGAACTACTGTCGACTAAGTAAAATATTTATGAATTTTCATTTACAAAATTAAGGTGCCTTAAATAAATTATGGCATGAAACAGCCTACGAATCAATTATAATCTGAATAGATTGTTTCAAATACGTAAGTTGATTAAGAAATATGTCGACATATACCGATTTTAATTAGATTGACATACACGCACCAAGATACTATCTAAAAGATTAGGAAACTGCTTGTGAGTTTAATGGATAGAATAAAATCTTTATTAAAAGATTCTTAATCAGGAATTCCAAGAGGTCTTTCAGAACTGCATCGATTAAGAAATGTGTTCAGGATTTAAATTATCAGTAAAGTAACTAGAAATATTTCTTATTTAATTGTCGCTCGAATATGATTACAGAATGTGAAAAATAAACAGATATTCAATTATGTGTAAGGTAAGTGGACCATGAAATTTTTTAAATGAAATTGTCGACTTATGAAGCCTTTCGGAGAACTAGATCGATTGAAATAGCTTTTCCAAACTGTTTCAACTGAAGCAGTAGGTTTATGAATTTAGGAGTCATAAGGGAAGATGACTAAAACAAACTTTATGCGGTAAGATTGTCGACAGAATAAAAATGTTCATGCATTCAAATTGAAGCACTGAGAATACAATACGAATTCAGGGATCATCAATTGTCCACCACAAATTATCTATCTAAATTAATCCCGATTATATCAAATATAAGCCCAGAAAGTTCTGAATTCACAATGTCGACGAATTAGGTCTTTCAGAAAACTATATCGACAGAAATAGCTTTTCCAAACTGTGTCAACTGAAGCAGTAGGTTTATGAATTTAGGATTCATAAGGGAAGATGACTAAAAAAAAAACATTATACGGTAAGATTGTCGACAGAATAAAAATGTTCATGCATTCAAATTGAAGCACTGAGAATACAATACGAATTCAGGGATCATCAATTGTCTACCACAAATTATCTATCTAAATTAATCCCGATTATATCAAATATAAGCCCAGAAAGTTCTCAATTCACAATGTCGACGAATTAGGTCTTTCAGAAAACTATATCGAAGAAATAGCTTTTCCAAACTGTGTCAACTGAAGCAGTAGGTTTATGAATTTAGGAGTCATAAGGGAAGATGACTAAAAAAAACTTTATGCGGTAAGATTGTCGACAGAATAAAAATGTTCATGCATTCAAATTGAAGCACTGAGAATACAATATAATTCAGGGATCATCAATTGTCTACTACAAATTATCTATCTAAATTAATTCCGATTATATCAAATATAAGCCCAGAAAGTTCTGAATTCACAATGTCGGAGAATTAGGTCTTTCAGAAAACTATATCGACAGAAATAGCTTTTCCAAACGTGTCAACTGAAGCAGTAGGTTTATGAATTTAGGAGTCATAAGGGAAGATGGCTCAGAAATAATTTATGCGATAAGATTGTCGACAGAATAAAAATGTTCATTCATTCAAATTGAAGCACTGAAAATAAAATAGGAATTCAGGGATCATCAATCGTCTACTACAAATTATCTATCAAAATTAATTCCTATTAAATAAAATATACGCCCAAAAGGTTCTGAATTCACAATGTCGACTAATTCAGTCTTTCAGAGAACTGTATCGACAGAAATAGCTTTTCCAAACTGTGTCAACTGAAGCAGTAGGTTTATGAATTTAGGAGTCATAAGGGAAGATGACTAAAAAAACTTTATGCGGTAAGATTGTCGACAGAATAAAAATGTTCATGCATTCAAATTGAAGCACTGAGAATACAATACGAATTTGGGGATCATCAATTGTCTACTACAAATTATCTATCTAAATTAATCCCGATTTTATCAAATATAGGCCCAAAAAGTTCTGAATTCACAATGTCGACGAATTAGGTGTTTCAGAAAACTATATCGACTGAAATAGCTTTTCCAAACTATGTTAACTGAAGCAGTAGATTTAATAATGTAGGCGTCATTAGGGAAGATGACTAAAAATACTTGATGCGTTAAGTTTGTCGTCAGAATAAAAGTGTTTTTGGCATTCAAACCGAAAACAGAATAGGAATTCAGGTATCATCAAGTGCCTATCTAAATTAATTCCTATTAAATAGATATAAGACGAGAAAGTTCTTAATTCCAAATGTCGACTAATGAGGTCTTTCACAGAACTATATTGACTGAAGTACCTTTTCCAAACTATGTCAACCGAAGCTGACGGTTTAGGAATTTAGGCGTCATGAAGGAAAACGACTAGATATGTTCATGCATTTAAATTGAACAACAGAACACATGCAGTACTGAAGTCGGAATGGGAATTCAGATATCGTCAAGTATCTACAAGAAAAAAATCTTTCTAATTTAATTTCTACCGAATTAAATAATCGACCAGGAAGTTCTTAATTCGGAATGTCGACTAATGAAGTCTTTCAGAGAACTATACCGACTAAAATAGCCTTTCTAAACTATGTCCACTGAAGCAGTAGGTTTAGGAATTCAGGTGTCATTAGGGAAGATGATTAAAAAATACTTCATATAAATCATGCGGTAAGATTGTCGACGAAATAAAAATGTTCACACATTCAAATTGAACAACAGAAAACGAAATAGAATTGAGATATCGCCAAGTGTCTACTAGGAGACATATTTCGAAATTAATTCCTATTAAATGAAATATGCAGCCAGATTGTTCTCGACTTAAAATGTAAATAGAAATTCAAGTGTCAATTAATGCTTACTAGGAAAAATTTTAAATTAATAACCACATATTGTAGATGTTATGTTAAATCCTTGGAGGAAGTCTTTCAGGACTATGTCGACTTGATATGTCTTTCGGATGTTTATCAGTGTTTAGGAATGGTGTTTTTGAGTTCAATTCTAGCTAGAATAACATTTTTGATGCATTACATTTTGGAACAGGAATTCAGGTATAAGTCAATACCTCGGAAAAATGTTCATAAATTAATTACCGCTAAGCGGAAGATGTGTTCTTAAATCATGCTATCGAGTTCAGTTGATTCTTTTAAGTATGTCGATCAAGAAACATATTCAGACTTTAGAATGTCGTTAGAAAACAGTATTAAAATTGTTTTTGTGAACATAAAAAACATTCAGAAATGAAGATGTTAATTAAATATTGGTAGTCTAGCAAATATCATCATCATCATCATCATCTTCTTCATCATCTGACATGGAACTGACTTAAGAGCCGATCCTGGATACGCACCAAAATATTCTTAAGGCAAAATATCGCCTCAAGAAGTTTTTCAAATGTCGATTGAACAACTCTTCCAGAATCCTGTCAACTGAAGGAATCTTTGGAACTATATCGACCAAAACATATCTTCAAAAATTTAGACTTCAGGAACGAAAGTGATTAAAAAACACCTCCTGAGTAAAATTGTTGAGAAAATAATAGCTTTTATTCAGTAATTTAATAGTGAATAAATAACAAGCAAACAATCAAACTAGATTAAGAATCCATGTGTCACCATAAGTCTCATATGAAAGGTCTTGATGAACATGTCAAGAAGTTCATAAACAACAATAAAACGAAGTCTTTTCGAACCAGATCGACTATGAAATATGTCTAGGTTTAAATTGTCAACTAAAAACGTCTGTACCGCGGTAAAACAGCTTCCAGATATTCGAAAAACCATTCATAAATACTTCCTTGTTCATAAATAAAACGCCTTAAATCAGAAATAACCAACCTTCTTCACCCACATTTGATTAATGATGATAAAAGCCATATTTTGTCGAAACAACGCGGAAGTCGCCCTTCGGCTTGTTATTCTAACTAGGACAGTTGCCAGGCGACAGACTCACCCTGTTTATTTCAATGACGTTCGACATCATATTGTCGTGTGTC
>JABXWE010044369.1:0-11345 GCA_014611495.1 Limonius californicus | reverse complement strand
ATTCTACTCTGTTGTGTCCAACTAATTTGGACTGTGCATCTGTTAAGTATATTTGTGTTGATTAATGGTGACCTGCAGATGTGCCGTTTTGTATTCTGCCGGCCGCTTCAAATAAAGCACTGGTGCCCCACATCTTATTTATGGGTTTTTAAGATTTTGTGTTTGTCTTTGTCCATATGGTCCCGAATCCCTACCGCCATGTAAATCGCGGTAGTTGTGGATTTTGAAAGGGCACATGTGGCACTTGTTTTGCGACCGTTGTTTGTGGAACATCGTTTCTACTTTGTAAAATAAATTTGTTGTACAGATATGTAGTGTTTTATTAATACTAACACCAGGACACCGAAAGTGGCGTCCATAACATAACTACAACCCCAAGTACCGACAAGAAAAATCGGTACACTAGAACTCGAGCAACCCAAAATGTCCTGAAATCCATGTCTAGATCCCAATTTATTTATTCTAACAATCAACAACCAACGCCTCTTTCAAACCAAGCGGAATATATCGATATCACCTTCTCTCATATCTGATCTTTACAACAAGACCTCAAACCCATAGAAAAGTTCGCAACCATTCTAACCTCCTCCATCGTAGTCAAGGACGCTTTCAAGGTTGCAATTCTCGTACTCTCCTCCATACCTACAACACCTTTGTCTGCTCAGTAATCGAATACCGCGCCCTCATCTATGGCATCCTCCCAGCTCATGTTCCAGAACAAATCCGCTAAGGCGAAGAATCTTCAGATTTGACCTCCGATACCCCCGAATCCTAATTCAGGAAGACTTCAAATATCTTACATCACCCGCACCCTAAACGGCAATACATAGCCCATAGCCATAGCCCAAGAGACCCTCAGAATTTTTCCAAAACTCAGAAACTGAATTCCCAGGAAACCTCGCAGAAAACTCAAGCAACCCCCCACAGCCCTCTTATCATCTCTCTATCCAGTCTTCCTGATGATCTCCTCGATCTCGTAGAAAATACCCCCCTAACAATGCGATGAGCGTTCTGAATGCCATTTTTAAATTAATTTCCAGACGATTTGATGAGAGCTATAAGAAAACTGATGAAATCAGTATGAAAAACCAATCATGGCTTCAAATTGTCTGTTCTTTAGGTCACGTCGTTGCTTTGCTCCTGCGTGCAATCTAACAGCACTGAAACGAAGTGTACATTTGCATTTATTGCTCCGCTTTTATTATCTTCTGGCTTTTATTTCCAGACATTTAGGACACCACAACCAACCATCAAAGGATCATCCATGAACTGTCATCAACAACCTCCTATTCTGAAGAATAACCGAAGGAAGCAAGATCTCCAAGACCACAAGCAGACGCAAGGGCCCACAAGCAGGAAGGCAGCCCAGGGCTGAATAGGCCAAAAATCTAAAACGGCCCACCCATAAAATATTTAATTAGTATATTAGTCTGTCTTCTAATAGCTTAAGTATTTTTTGAATCAGCAGCATTGTCAGTAATATTTTTTGAATGATTTGTTAAATATACAAATTTATATTGTGCATATAGAAGTATTTTTTTTTGTTAGTTATTGTTACATACCTAAAATATTCCGTAAATATCTTTTTTGAGTGCTTTGCCTCATAGGAGACGTAGCGACCTTCTCTGCTATGCCTGTACTACACGTTTTAAATTACCACAGATACAGAGAACTTACAGCTTAACGTGAGCTCCGAACCACGGGAAGTGTAAACACTTCTACTCCGCAGAAGATTTACTAGGCGCTGGTTTGCTATTGCCTTATGAGGCTCGAACGGTCGTTAAAAATCCAATGTTCCGGTACTGGAATTAAGTCCCAGGCATTCAGCGAGAAGTCTAACTTCTATAAACATAAGATCTGGAAAAATATAATTTCCCTGGCGTTTGCAGAATAGCTCGGCAGAGTTGGGAAGCCATGCATGTACAGTACCTATAATAAAAGCTTTAGTGTATATCAAACTAAGCTACTGTTTTAGTTTTTAAATCTACTCTTAACAAAAAATTATAATCGTCAGTGACACTGCAAAGTTTAAGGGCCTCAACCATAATATTTTTAACTATACCAAGAATCTCCGTTTTAATATCAACTCCTGCGTCTGCCACATGACTAACATTTGTGTAATGTTCTTGTTTTTGTTTCGTTGCAAATAGCTTCGCGGTAAACAAAGCTTTAAACTATTTAAAAGTTGGCTTCCGTTTATTGCAGGGAAACCTGTTGTGCTTGTTTTTAATTTAGCTTTATAACCTACCAGTAAACTTCTAGATTGAAATTTGAAACTGCAGACCGACAAGTATGCTTACCACCTACGCTACGTGCCATTATGGTCATTCAATAAAATTAAAATTTTTACAGTTCGAACGCCTACTTTGCGGCGGATAATGTTCACGTTCCTTTTAGTTCTTTTATTTATTATAGTTTAAAAGCGGCGTTATTAAGCCGCATTAGAGAAGTGCTACATCATTTCGGATACAATAAGGCAATTAACAATATTTTAAGTGATTTTTATAGCGCCATATGTAAACCGGCCGTGTATAGATGTAAACTAATGCTTCCATCACGCAAAGCACATTACGGCTATTCATCGGTTACAAATCTAATAATTACAAACTAAAGAGCAATTGTTAAAGTGTACTAAATTTCTATGTGCCATCTTACATTTACTTCGGGAATACGTTTGCAAAAATATCATTTTCATCAGCGTCGTATTCAAGTAGATATGAATAACTGCTTGCGGGTATTCACGGCAAACAAATCACAATTAAGAGAAGAATATAGCTTCGAAGCAAAATTAATCTTTTATTCAAGTTTCCGCTATTAATTATAAATAAATACAGACGAACAAGAAATTGTAAAAAAAATATTTTCAAAACGTGAAATTTTTGTTTTCCTTCTATATAAAACCTAAATGATTTAATTTAATTTAATTGCCTTTTTTGTTTTGATATGGTAATTGAAAAACAATGTTATGTTAGAAAAAGTTGGTATCCAAAAAAATAAATTATAGAAACCGATTCTCGATGCTGAAAGGATTCGGTTCAATCAAACTTGGATTTCTATTCTCTGCATCGAAATAGCTCTAGAATTGCGAATCAACATCCGGATCTTACAATCCAAAATAGGTTTTCAGTTGCATGGAGTATTGAAAAAATGGGGCAAAAGGTCGTTTTCTTATTATTGAACAACAAAATATTTTTTAACAACGTTTGCCTAATTTGTTGCTGATTAAAATTGAGAAAATAGAAAAGCAGTATTCAAGTATTCAATATTCAGTTAACGCATGGTTAAAATTAATAGCTTTAACTGATTTAGCATTAATAGCTTTAACTGATTTAGCATTGAATTATTCGTTATTGGATTTATGGCAATCGCGTTTTTAAATGGGTAATCGGCTAAAACTAAAATTTTTGCATCGATACGTTTGACAAGCAATGCTACCGCATCAATTGATCGAAGAAATGCGTAAATTTTGTAACCTGGTAAGAAACTTAAGGATCGGTAGAGTCAGTATTTATATATAAATTACCCTTCGGAGGAGGAATCGGAGATTTTTTATTAGAAATACTAAGCTCGATATGTAGGGTACAAGCAATATTAAAGTTGCTCTCAGAATTTAAAAATTGCATTAAATGGAGAAATTAGTTAAACAGGAAATCCAAATATTAGATGGTATTTATATTCTACATGTAACAGCAATGAGTAAGGATAACTGGTAAATAAACAAACTATAGAAGTAGTGTTACAAAAGCTACTCTTTGGGCCGTCACATAGCAGTTGAAATTTTGATTGAATTCGTATTTGTCCTAGCTACACCATAAATAACAGCAACAAATCACGAACATAATTATGAGTCATAATTTATGACTATACCATTTTTTGCAACTACAATGGTTGCCAAAAAAGATTTAGCAGTGGTCATATAGTATAAAAATGTTGTTAAAAGTTCATCGCTGCAATTGATTCCTATTCCAAAGTAAATATACATTTACATAATTAGTTAGCAGTTACACCTATATATAGAGAACTCAACTTATACAAAGCGCAGTACCTACATTTCAAATTAATTAAAACACATCGGTTATAGTCGTATTTATGTGATTGTTATACAATTTTGGTACACATTCACAATCCCACAACAATCCCCCTACAAGTTTGACTACGTTGCATCGCCAAATCGGTGAATCCCGATTAACCGAACAAAAATTACAAAACTCTGAAAATTATGTTCTTCTAAGATATCAGCTCAAAGCATCCGGCGATCTATTGCTGAGTTACATCCAACGGTATGGTTGAAGTACCAAAAATGTTTTGTTGTGCATGAAATTTTAATGGCATTAACCTAAACTGATACTATAAATTGCTTATTCATAACTGGTTTGGGTACACCGATTCATATTTTTACGTACTTAAACATCAGAAGAATACAATTATACAAATGGGACGAAAATCAATTTATTCCGACAAGAAAATATTAATTTTATTTTTTTCTTTCTTATACACACAATTGGTTTTATAACATTTGCCTCTCTAAACTCTTCCTTCATCTCCGTTCATCTTAGCAGTGTTAGTCTGGGAGATTTCTCTCGCTCACTCTTTCTTCTTTTTGTGGGATTCCATTCCAATGTCGTTCTGGATAATAGGTCTTCTCCCATTCTCTTCACGTGTCCGTACGATGTCAGTTGATTTCTTCCTACAGTTTCTACAATATTTTCTTTTATTTCCATGAGCCGTTTAATATATGTGTTAGGTACCCATTCTGTTCTAAATATGATGCACGCCCTTCCTAACCCATCCATTTCTAATGCTTCTTCTCCTTCATTCCATCACAATACTTCCAATCCATATTGTGTGGTACTTTTTATGATTGTATTACATATATATTACATTTGGTTCTTCTTGTTATTTGTTCTTTGTTCCGCCATATCCCATTTAGTCTTTTTATCGTATTCCGCCCTTATCCAATCCTTTCTCTAATTTCCCGTACACCTCGACTATTGCTGTCTATCCTTACTTCAAAATATTTCTAGTTGTCAGATATCGATATTTTCTCCACATTTCCCAGATCTAATTCTTCCTTATCATCTCCTATGCATAAATATTTTGTTTTATTTTCATTCATTTATAATCCCACCTTTTCAGATTCTTCCGTAATAGAAAAATAAATAAATACATCCCATATTCTTCCTTTATTTTCCTCGTTATATATTCCAGGTGCTCCATGTTTAACCGTATTAGTGTCAAGTCGAATTTGTATGTTTGATTGAATAATCTTTCCTGTCTTTTTAAGATCTTTTTTGTTCATTGTTTTTTTATTCATGTGTTACATTTGTGTTCTTAAAAAAAAACAACAATGCAGAGAAATCATTTAACAATAAAACAATGAAATTTGGCCGTTGCTATGCACCAAAGAGGAGATCGCCAGGTCGACATGGCTGATATGTTAGGAACCACGCATAGCGTAATTTCACGTGCCCTTTCGCCCCTTAGAAAAACAGGTACGACTGCAAGAAGGCCTGGAAGTGGAACTTTTGGCATCACAACACCTCATGAGGATCGAATTCTGGTAATTAATGCAAGAATGCGTCCCTTTTCAACCGCTCGACATCTACAGCAAGTGCTCCAAAATGCCACAGGAAATCGAGTCTCCGATCAAACGGTGAGAGATCGGTTGTGTGGGGTACGGCTGACCTCATACCATCCCCTGAGATGTCCTGCAAGAACTGCGGCTCAACGAAGATACGGGGTGGAATGGTCAAGACGTAGGCTTCAAGAAACGACACCGTGGTATGATATACTGTTTTCGGACGTTTCCAGATATTGCCTCAGCAATTACAGCCGACGTCGAAGGGTATACCGTACCGTACCACAGTATACCCAATCAGTCATTGCCGTTGGTGGTCGTGGTCTATGGTATATGGTATATCTTTAATGGTACACTCACCGGCCAACGTTATGTCCAAGAGATCATTATGGATCGTGTTGTGAACCGTCGCAACGCTGTTGTATGGGAATATTTTGCTTTTCTTGACGACAACGCAAGCACATATTGATAATTGCATTGAGAGTATCCTGCAAGGTGCAGAGCAGTTTTCTGCCAGAGGAAGTGCCAAGTGGTATTAGAATTTAATAAATTTAAGTTTAATGAAAGGAGACAATAACGATTTTCATTATAATATTGTTAAATTTCTTCTTTAAACGTACCTTTGTGGTAATTTTAATGTTCATTACTAAAAAGATGTTACATTTTGTTGTTTTGGTAGTTTTTTTTATTATAAATGCAATTGGTGTTATGTCTTACACTGCAATATCGCTATTCATTTTTGAGTATTTTATTTTAAACAATGTGGGTGAATGGCTACACCCCTGTTTGAGTTCCTTTTTTACGATGGTCTCTTTTGATAGTCGATTTCCCATCTTAATCTTGATTGCTGTGTCTTTGTATAACTCTTGTGCGGCCTTGACTATTACGTTGTTAATATTGCTTTCTTCCATAACTATCCATAGTTTAGTTACTTTTTTAATAGTCGTACGCTTCTGTTAGGTCGATAAATAATACATGTAGATTTCTTCCCATGTTATTTTTTTCCTACTATTTGTTTTAACGAAACATGTTGTCTGTGCAAGAGCGCTCTACCTGGAATCCGCTCTGTTCTTCATCTTCTTGATTCCTGTATTCGTCTTCAATTAGTTCCTTCAGAACTTGTCTATATAATTTCCACATTTACTGGGATGCCCTTTCTTGTGGATGACTAGCATGTACTCTAGCTTACAAACAGTACGTATGTGTCGTTTTATCATATACGCACTTGTTACATGCTTGTGCTATCATTCTCCATAATTTTGCTATGTAATCTTAGCTTTTCAGGTATTATATCCCCTAGATCGCTTGCTTTTCCATTCTTCATATCTTTTACCACTTTTTCTACAATTTCGTTTTTTATTTTGATGGAGTCTCCTTAGATTATTACATTTTTTCTCTCTTTTTTAAACTGTTCCCGATCCTCCACTAGTAATTCTTTGTACTCCTTTTATCCATTCTTTTACATTAATTGGTTACCATACTAACTTCTGGATTTTCGTCCGATCGTATATATGCTCTTACTATATATTTTTTATTGTTAAAATACATTCCAAAGCAAAATTTTCACTAAAAGTTTTCATTATCGGAGAAAATAGTTACATTTTGATTTTATGTTCTAAATTTCTAATTTATTTGTGTAAATTTGTAATTACATTTTTCCCAGGCCGAAACTCAGAACCTTGGGTCTATCTGAGAAAGTGCTGGATTTCTCATACTAAGTTATTCCTGATCAAAAATATTATTTTTATTATAACCACAAGACAACAAACTTAAAATTTATAGTCCTACTTCCGCGTCTCCTACATTTTCGAAAACGGCCTTAAAGGCCTCCTAACATTCTGTTAATTACTAACTTTAGCAGACTCATTCCGTATGCAGCTCGGCGATTTTACCTTGTGCGATCTCGGTATGTTGCAAGTCGCTAGCCTGAGGCTACAAAATCCGTTCAGTAGTTTATCCTTTGCTTTAGTTCCCAAGAAAGGTAGGTCTATCTGCGATAAGTAAATAATAGTAAAAACTGAAAATGAAATGAAATGAAAAATCTGCTGTTATAACCGACAGCTGATTTCTTTCTCGTTGTTAATACAGCTTACCTTTGAATGCTTACTTTAAGTATTTTTGTGTTAATTTTTGAAACAAAATTATCGAATTAGTTTAAATTAAATTATATTCGGGCTTACATGTTCAAAATTATTATTATTTTTTTAATTATGTATTGATACTGTTGTAGCACCTTCTTGTAATAAATTAAATAAGCTACATTTGATATCAAACAACAGTGAGCGAAACGACAGTTGAATTAAATTTCAAACGTAATGAGAAATAAAGTAAGACTACCTCAAAATAGCTTCTTGGGAGAGGTTTCCTGCTTATGCCAGCGTTGAAGTCTCCGGTCAATTTTGATGTATGGGTCCCCTCTGTCGGTACCGTTTGTAGTTTTACGTGAACGTTGTTTTGCATTGTTTAATTATTTGATGAACCATTCTCATAAAATGAATATTCGCAACTATAGCAGGCGATAAGTACCTGGGAATTTTTTCAGGCGGCGCGAGTGTTGTCTAACAATAAAAAAATGCGTAAATGCCTATTTTACGAGGCGTATGCTATTTTTTTCGCCAATTTAACTGCAGCCCAGGGTTCAAGGCCTTGCCTTTTAAAACTTATTCAAAATAAACGAGCCACAACTTGAATAAATCATCTTCAAAATTACTATCTATTAAAGTTTAATAGTAAGGAGTGTTATTTATAATCCTTCTACATTCAGGCTCATTTGTATTCTTCTTAATTAGCACTTATATAAGTACCTAGGGTGGAACGATCTCCTTAAAAAGTTGTTGATTACTGCTTAATTTACTTTCGTTATGCGTTGTAAACAAGTAGATGTTTGAATCATAAATATAATAATTCAACACGTCAAATTACTAAAATTAAGGAGCCCAACTTTGTTATTTGTTTACTCTATTGTTGTCTCTTATAAAAACTAACGATGAAGGCTATCAAAAATAGATTATGCAATCATGTACATAGTTACTTTATTATTCAGTACTACAAAATAAAGACTAACATTGGGAACAAAGGATGCGCTTGTTTTAAAAGTAAAAATCTATTTTAATATCATTTAATTTGTATGGAATCAATTAGCGCAATGTACGCCTAAATTGTCGTCGGTTGACGAGCATGCATGATTGAGGAATGCAGTTAGCGGCGCTCTTCCTAGAAAATTTGGCTACTTAATACGGGAATCTCTGCGCTCCTATTCTGCATAAAAATATTTCTTCGGCTTTCAGAATATACTGGTAGCTGGTCTAAACAACAGTACGGACTAATGGATTTGATTTATTGTTTTTAATAACAATAAATCAAATCCAATCATGGTGTTGATATCAGTTTTGCATTAGTCCGTACTGTTGTTTAGACCAGCTACCAGTATATTCTGAAAGCCGAAGAAATATTTTTATGCAGAATAGGAGCGCAGAGATTCCCGTATTAAGTAGCCAAATTTTCTAGGAAGAGCGCCGCTAACTGCATTCCTCAATCATGCACGCTCGTCAACCGACGACAATTTAGGCGTACATTGCGCTAATTGATTCCATACAAATTATATATATATTTTTCCATATGGTATATTCGATTTTTATAATCGAATATACCATATGGAAAAATTCAAAATTATAATTTAAAAACGTCATTTAAATGGTTTAAAAGAATAAAAGATTTTAAGTAACTAATCTACATATTTATTATTAAACATTTAATAACACAGATAATTTGGAAGTATTAAGAAAAGATATTTATACCGATCGACCAACTCAGTAGGCTACATTCAGGAGCTTCCAGACATACTGTTATAACTGATAGTGATATTTATTCGCATTGGCAAATAACTACTTATAGAGTAAATAACTGTTCTTCTAAGATTTAGATTGTTATCAACAGTGGTGTTGAATTATGGTTTTAACAGGTCAGAAATGATTGAAAAATATAGGTTATTTATTATTATTTATTTTTATATAACATCGTCCTGTTTCGATTTCTGAAGCTGGATATAGAAGCTAGGAAATGAACCAAAATGAACTCACTGCACCCTTGAAAGCGTCCTTGGATAAGACGAAGGAGGTTCTGGTTGTAGAGAGCATGTTTGGGAGAAAATGATGTCGAGATATTTCATTTGGTTTGAAAGGGGGATCGGTTCGATGTTAATTGCTAATTGATGAGATGAGGATATAGGCGTGGATTTCTGACATGTTGGGTTGCCTAAGTAGAATAGATGAGGACTTGTCTGCATTGTCTGTTCTATTATTTCCAAAAGGTATTTTATTGGAGGTCACATTTTCCGAATTTAAAGGAACGCTGACGAGCATGTTTAGTCTATAGCGCTGATCGAAAACAGTTCTTAGAATTCTTTGTCTACAGAATGACCCTGAAAATCTTACGTTCCCTGGAAGTTACACGTGGAAAATTATGTTCTAGAATTATTACGTTTGGCGAAGACCCCAAATTGTGCTTCTCTCTCTACTCCCTACCGAAGAAAACTTACCAATGTACTATACAGTGATTGTTTTCCCCTGTTTATCAGTGCTTCGTTTGTAAATAAGAAAAAGTTTAATTTCCTTGTTGTATTAAAAGTGAGACAACCTTCAGTTGCCCATTGTTTCATTACTGCTTTAAAGTGAATACCTTTTTTTTTAAGTAACGCAAAGCGACCTTCACCCGCTAATTGGGTCATTGCTTGTTAAAGGTAGAGTGTATTTAAGTGTATTTAATTTATAAACTCGAACGTCACGTCGCTGGCTGCGTAGTTCTGTTTTTTTATTAAAGTAAATATCGTATGCCAGTGGCGGCGAGCTTCTTGGTTTGGACGTCCCAACACTCATTTGGTTAGCCCACAGTTTTTTTACTGGCTCGTTCTAAATTGTACTATTTGTTTGCTATATTTTCCTCAATAGATTTCGATGCAGTTAAAATGTAATGCGATCTTTTATTTTGTGTATTTTCGTGTGCTTGAACTTTGTAAGCATTATAGAGGTGGAGGCAGAATAAATGTGAGTGAAGATTGTTGATGTGAAAATTTCTTGTGACAACTTCTACGTGGTCTAGGCATTGGGATGAGATTCGACTTTTGATACGTATGGTATCCTGTAAAGTTGATGTTGCGGTACTACTGGTTTCGGTGATAGCGAGGACAGAAATATTGTCGTCAGACAGGAGGTTCCTGACAGGTTGAAACTTGCCATATAATCCACTTGTGTTGACTGTTCCAAAAGTGAAATTATCCATGATCAAGGCCCGGGGGCTGTACAAAAAGGGGGCGAGGGATTCCTAGTTATAAGTGAAAATGACTTTGTTCCCAGAATCAGACATACAGACGAAGCGGTCTAGGCATACTCTGGTGGTATGAATCTATTATTTCTGCAGGGGAAAGAGATCAAAAGAGGTTTTAGTCAGGAAACGAATGAATTATGTAATCAAAAGAAAGGATTCGTGGGTTTCATTCTCGTATATATCTGAGTTTTCGGTGTCGATATTGATTTCCATTACTTTAATTGGAACAATCGGTGTTTCAGGGATCATATTTTGGGTTTGGGGAATTGAGGGCAGTCGCTCGACCGCACTGGGTGGTTTTCTTTACAGTGGAGACAGGTGGAGGTGTAGTTGGGGCATTTGCCGGGTGAGTGGTTGTTTCGGCAGGTGGGGCAGATAGGATTGCCTCTGCATTCAGTGTGCCCGAAGGTGAAGAAAAATTTAGGACACTGGGGGGGGGGGGGGA
>JABXWE010044361.1:0-16520 GCA_014611495.1 Limonius californicus | reverse complement strand
AATGGAATGGCCGGCAAACAGTCCGGATTTGTCATCAATAGAAACTTTGTGGTGGAAAATGAAGAAAAAGTTTAGGCAGGATCCAGCGAGGTCAAAAGAAGATTTGCGAAACAAAATTCGGGCAGTTTGGAATTCCATAACCCCTGAAGAATGTGAAGAGCTGGTGCAGACCATGCCACGTAGAATAAGAGCAGTTATAAACAATAAAGGCGACGTTACGCAGTGGTAGACGAACTATTGTGCGTCATTTTGTTAGCAGACGAAGTTTTCTGCTTTTGAATTTCCGGTGAAGTTTTCAATAATTGCTAGTATTAACGCTTAATTTAAAATGTTATGTAGGGCAAAATAAATGGCATTCCATGTACTTAAAATTTAAACAAATTGTTCCTTTCACAAACCGTTTAGTAGACAAGCGTGATAAGTGTAAACATTTGGTTGAATAAAATATGGCACTAGACGAACTATTTTGCGTAGGGGCTCGTATATATATATAACAGCCCAAAAGGCCTTAAAGGCCCGTGGCATTTTCGATAACTTTTCTCCATCTTGTTATCTATATTTAGATTTTCTTCAATTCCACCATGCTGTCTTTCGCCTTCCTCTTCTTGTTTTCCCATGCATCTTCTCATCTGTGACCATTTTTGGAACTCTATTATCGGACATACGCACTGTATGACCTATCCACTTATTTCGGGCTTGTTTGGTTATTGGTCTGATGCCGGTATTATTATAAAGATCTTGTAGCTCCTGGTTTATTCTTCTTTTCCATATTTCTTCTTGGTTTACACCCCCATATATCATCCTTAATATTCGTCTTTCCCATATTTCTATTTTCTTAACATCTTCGACTCTCAGGATCCCTGCAAAATATATAATAAATATAAATCATTTAATAATTTAATGTTACATATAAGAGTCGTATTGTATTAAAATACATCAGGAAGGTTACGTTTTCCGTAAAAATAATACAAAAGCAAAAGAAATGTTTAAATTACATTAATGTAAACTTTGCTGACTATAAGGGATAAATCTCACTGCTTCTAGTGTGTGTTTAAGTTTAAAATTTTTTTTTCAACTAATTCTGTTTATTCCTAAAATTTATAAATTTGTCTCCTACAAAGTATAACATTGAGTACTAACACGTGAAAAAGTTCTGAAGATATAGTGACAATCGCACAACTGAATTTACTTAACTCTTAACATCTTCGTAATAAAAAATCGTGCTTGTTTCGCCTTCAAAGATGACTGGGAACATTTCAAACATGACAAATCTCAATGCTTACAAAACAAACAACTTTTAATTGTTCTACACATTCAACAACCTCCTACAAGTATCCTGAGTCATTCTGGTAACGGAAAAGCTTTGCGCCATCATTAAAGCTGCTCTAGTTGCAAGATAATCTGCGTTGGTAATTTTTCTTGTTAGCCACTCCACATTCAGTGGCTGTGGAAAGTAGAAGTCTCATTATTTCTTTCACTTATCAACAATTAAGATAATGGTTTTCCCGTGGCATTTTAAACCATTTAACAGCTGCTTTACGTAAATTCCATTATACGCTCTGTTTAACATCTAATTTAAACGTAAGTTTGAGAGTTTCGCAACTAAATCCGCATGATCACGTTAACACGTGCATTAAGAGAATTAAAAATATGTTATAACAAAATATAAAACCGTGCGAATATACTCCTCTGGGCGTCATTTCCCTATATTTTAGTTTAATTGCGAAAACACCGCATAATAGTTCCGCTGCCGCAAATAAATTGTCGCCATTCTGTTGTCCTACATTGTCAATTATGTTACACCCGAGTGCGACCACACTTTTTTCTGCGGCACCAAGAGAATTTCCGTTCCTATTCGGGCTTAATTGTTAGGTCAAGTGCAATTTAGTGCACAAAATGAAAGTTGTACATACGCCTACGAAGAACATTTAAAAGTAGGTCGATTGCTCGTGTATGCAAGATGTTATCATGCAGTTTTGTTCTGTACCTGAATACGACTTGTAATTTTAGAAATTTCCCACAAAAGGCGACCACGAAGCTCATTGAGGAGAAAACGACTCATTCTTAAGATAATGCTAACTTTTTAGCTGTGTAATTTTGTGTAATGTTGTGTTCCGAATGTGTTGAAAAATATTTACAAGCAATTACTACAACACTACGATTAAAGTTTTAATTTAGTTGGTGACTTGCATGTTGTACTAGTAAAGTTCAGCGGGTGGTTGGAAATTGGCTTAACATCGTACACGATGGGAATTAATTCCATGACGCGCTAGAACAACACAAAGCTAATTAAAGTTTGGTTTTAAAATAAACTGGATGGACAGGCGCCTAGGTATTTAAAATGGGATTGCATTAACGACCGGTGCGTACTTTCAAGTGGTTGTACGTTTGTTGTTAGGTAAAGATTGAATTTCAAAGTCATCGAGTTTTGCATTATATTACTGACTATAGATTTTAATTTAAATCTACTCTTCATACCTTGTCTCCAAATTAGTATATCCTCAAATAGTAATGGGATGCAGCGTTTGCGAGTAGAGCAGTGCTGCTTCACAAGCAACGGGGGCAAATAGAGTAATGTTTAGAATATAGCACACCACTTCTATAGCGAATATTATTCAAAATACTTGTCCCGGCACTCCATAAACACAGCTATATTGTAGTTATTTAAATAGGCGGTCGTGGGCTAGAGGTTAGCGCGTCAGACTTCAAAGCTGAAGTTCCTGGGTGCAATTTTCAGTACCGGAACATCGGATTTTTAACACCCGTTCGCCCTCGCAAGGCAATGGCATACCAGCGAGGTATTCTGCCCAGTAAATCTTCTCTGGAGTAGAACTGATTATACTTTCCGTGGTTCGGAACCCACGCTAAGCTGTAGGTCCTCTATGTCTGTGGCACTTTAAACGCGCAACAGAGGCATATGACAGAAGACCGCTACGTCTGGTAAGAGATAAAGCACTCGAAGAAGAAGAAATAGATTGTAAGTATTTCTGCATATTTAAGTGCCGAGCTCTACAATTCAGACCCATATTTTTACTTCAGGGTTTATTCACCTATTACATGCTATTATTTAGGCTTTCAAAGCCACTTCCGTATAGAATATATTTCAAAATGAACTGCTACTACACGTAATATTAAAAACATAATTTTGTCTATAATATTTTAATACACAAGATGTCTCAGAAGTCATGGTTTCAAGGCACTTCTAGGCTTTAAAAATAAAAATAAGTCATTTTGTATAAACGTCTTTACTTAACATCTTACCTTTAACTATACCTTAAAATTCCAGTTATACGCAAAAGCCCATGAAACGGAGCCGCAAGTACACTTTTACGTATAACGACACGAACATGCCCTGGATAATAGGGGTGAATTTTGTGAAAAACTATATATATGAAAAATTTTACGTAATTTAATATATTGTGTTTCGGCTATATAGAGGAAAATGTGCATGCCCCTTTCATACAGGGTGATACTAAACATATGCGAACAATGTTTTAACTACGTATAGCTGAAATTATTTAACACTTAAATTACCTAGTAATATTTTTTTTTTTAAATTTGGTGTCGTTACGGAGATATTGCGGTTTTACATCAATTCATTAAAATGTAAATAATTTTTTTTCTTCTCCAATTTTAATAACCTTCGTTGTTTTGGAAAGCTAACAAAGCTTCAAGAAAAATGTACAATTATGTCTGAATAGTGGATAAAATCTAGCCCAGAAGTGAAAATGGTGTAAAAATTTGTAAATTAGGTGTATGTATTTAAATTGTCATTTCTTTTGGAAACTCTGTTAAATATTAAATATTCAAAAGAAATTGTGTAGACTTTTTTTGGAAAATAGAATACTAGTTTGTAAGCTGCAGAAAAACTCAGGTTAACGATCTCGTTTTTGATATATAACCTAATTTACAAATTTTTCACGTCGGGTTCAAATTTCATTCACATTTCACTGTCTTTTGCACAGTTTTCAGTTTACTGAGTGAAAATTAAGCTTGAACTGTAAGTTTTCTAAAACAATACAATTTATCAAAATAACACAAGAATAAAAAAAAATTATTTACACGTTTTAGTGAATTGATGTAAGAAAATGTTGAAATGCCATATCTCCGTAAAGGTGCCGAATAAAAAAAATTATTTTGTACTTTAGGGGTTAAATATCCTCAGTTATACGTGGTTATAGTTTTGCGCACATGCTTAGAACCACCCTGTATAAATGTGTACGAATAACATAACCTCTTGTTTATTTCGTTTTATGTCATTTCTTTATTTTGCTCCTGTTCTACTCACTGTTATTTTCTGTCATTTTTTGATCTTTTTTTCCCTCCTGCCACCTTTTCCATTTCTCTTTCTCTCCGTTCCCCTTTCTACTCTTCTGCTCTTTTCTATACTCCTTTTCTATGCCTCTCATATATGTTTAGTTTATTTCGAGTCCTCCTCCTTCGTATACCTAACTTACTTTTTCTGTTTTCACTTCTCCGTAAGTTTCTTACTTTGCCTCTGTAGTCACTTACCTTTCTCCTCGTTTCCCACCCTTCCTTTCTTGACAGTTTTTTTCTTCTGTTTACTTTACTTTTTTTGCTTCCCTCATTTCACGCTTCGTAATTCCAGTTTCTTTCAATTTCTCTAGTTTTTATCCATCAATTCCCCAATAGTGAAAAAGACGAACTTAGAAGAAGAATAAGAACGGGATGGGTTGCATTTCTCCTTTATAATGAGAAACAACATAATAGCTCAACGACTAAAAACAAAGTGTTTCATCAATGTATTTTACCAGCAATGATGCACGGAAGAGAAAATTGGACAACAACATAAAATAAACTTCAGAGTAGCTCAAAGAGGAATGGAAAGAGCCATGTTAAAAGACAAAATAAGGAACGAAAGAATAAAATTAATCACTAAAGTAACAGATGGTGGCATCAAAATAGTAAAATTAAAATGGAGGACATGTAGCTAGACTCAAAACAAACAGATGAAACCGTAAAATCATAGAGTGAAGGCCGTACGAAAATAAAAGACGAAGAGGAAGAGTAACTATGCGCTTGATAATGATTTGAAAAAATACGATTGAACTAAACATGGATACAAATAGCACAAAACCGTAAACGTTGGAAGAAATTAGGGAAGGCCTAAATCTGAAAACTTATTTAAAATGGCTAAAGAAGAAGAAAAATTCCCATATCTCTTCTCCCAAATTACAGCCTACTTCAATTTTATATGGCAATTAACATGAAGTAATTTTTCTACTAACGGCTTCCATATTTTCAATTGTAAACGTTTAGTTTCTGTTAAATTCTAATGTTAATAATGAGTAATAAACAACACTAGAAATACACTGTGTTTGGAAACATCTATGTATTGTTACGTATCCCTTCAACGTGTCTCAACTTTCATTAAAATTACCTACATTGTATACTTGTATTTATTTGTATGTAAAGGACCTATACATTATTTCGATACAAATAAAAAAATACGTTAAAACTGTACGGTTTTATTAATGGGACACAATCCACTCCTACGTCCTATTCTTTTTCTTCTCCTCGGTGGAGGTTGGCTGTTTCATATGTTTCAGAACATCTTCATTTGTTACACTGTCAACCCTGGAAATTCTCACCATTCTCCGATAGCCCCACATATCGAACGGTAGCTTGCGTCCAGGTTTCGACTCGTTCCAGATTGAATTCCGTGTTGTAGAGGAGATCTTGCAGTTTCAAGATACAATTACGTACCATCTCAATCCTAAATATAATGATTTCGATACAGAAGTAGGTACACACATTTTGAATTAAATTGAAAGGCACCTCTCACAGTTTCGTTATGATAACACTGATCGTGCTGCTATGCAATTTGTACCGACAAAGCCGTATTAACCACTAGATTGTTCCAAGATTCGATACACTTTTAATAACTTGGCAGAAAACACGTTCTAACAAAAATGTCCGAATGCTGAAACTAGTAAACAAATAGACAGTCAACTGAACGAAATTTGATACTTCTATCGTCGTAAATACTTAGTATTATGTTATTTCTTAAATGACAGCTACAGTTAGGTTGCTCTTAGTCTGTGTGGACGTCATCAATTACTTGTTATTTAGTATTAATAGTGCCAATTCTAAAAAACTAAAAATTCAGTTTCTTTTGTTAAATTACAGAGTAAAATCATGTTTATTCGTAAGGTCGTGTAACGTAGTTCTAACAGTTATGATTTTGATTTTTAATATTTCCTAGTTTCTGTGTAAAATACCAAACTACATAAAAACTAGGGATTTTGTTTCTTTCGCGTTCGCGCCTTGTTTTTTATGTTCACATGTCGCTCTGAAAACGAATTCGTGTTTTGCGTGTTATGTGACATACAGTTTAAGATTTTTACTCGATTTTTCATAGTTATTTTCTTCGTTTACTGCATAACAATGTTCTTTTCAAAACAAACGCGTGTACCTTCTTGGTTAACTTAAGCGTTAGTTTTTGCAAGTGTTTTGAGTGCTTGAGGAAAATATAACCTCGAAAAATGACCGCTCTTCCGCGTAAATCGATAATAAACTATTTTGAACGAGAAGGACACAATGGTGGTCCGTTGCTTCCTCTAAACGCTGTGAGATGTATGTGCATTTATATTTTTGAACTCATAATTATTGAAATGATTGTTATTTTCATTTGCTGCTGCTTTAAACATAAATTTGAGAACAGTGAGTTGCATTTCACAAACGATTGCATCAGGTGAACCCCTACAAAGCCCCAAGAAGTCCAGGCTCAGAAAAAAAACCTGTTACGAATATCGACGATTATCACTTTTAGAAAATTGTAAATACTTTGCTACTAATTGAGAAGTTATTGTTTGGCAATTAAAAAATATGTCAACCTATTCAATTAAATTCAAACTTTAATAAGACGCTGTAATTCGCAAACAAATACAAATCGTATTACAATTTTTGTGTTTTTTAATTACATACTAGTTTGGAATATTCCTCCCGATTCTCCTTGCATATTGATAATACAGAATGTTATTAATATATATAAACCAATAAACAGCCTAATTTCTATTTAAAAAGCAAATTTATTGCAACATAAGCAAATGTTTGTGTGGTTTCATACTCTCAAGTATAAACCATGCGTAATGCAAAGATACTAAAAAAATGTGACGACATGGATTTTATGACGCACGCGCGTGGTCTTAGCAATTTGCCTATAGATACTTATTAATAGGATAAATTAAATCAGAAGAGAATAATAGAATTTCTTTTTTTTTAAATATTGGACTCTTCAATTTTACAGAAAATAATGTTAAAATTTGTTTCAATATTAAGGAAATGAGTTTAAAATGTAGCCAAACCAGGCAATGCCGCTTTTGTAAAAATTATTTTTTCTACTTGATTACATTTATCCAGTAAAGATGTAATTAGATTAATCAACTCATTGTATATGCGTTTAAAGTATTTATAATTAAACTGAGAAGAAAGAGAATAAAATTAAATTTTAATTAACCTAAGTTCAGTCTTCCATATGTTCAGCCCATATTTATATTTTGATTAAATTACTTTTTATATAAGGAACACGACGAGAAACATTTGTTGTTTTCAAAAGCCATCTGTATTATCTTCAATTACACAACGTCCCCATACCTACAATTTAATAACGCCCCAAAATATAATGTGGGTTATTAGAATCGTCCTCCACTAGTTACTTCAACCAGCTTACAGTTCGCCACAGCTCGAAATAAGTAATAATATGAAGGTATGTTGACCGACCCTCCCAAGTTTTCATTAGACCACCACATTGATTATCTCCGGCCACGAGATTACACTTTATATCAATTTATTGCAGCCAGACGAGGTCTGATGATACGGTCTGCGGGTCCAAATCATAGCGAAGACGTGTCTAGAACACGAACATCCCTAAATTTTCAGTTATGGCCACTCTAGTGTCTCTGGGCTATAACCGTAAACAGCATTAGAGCGTCTCCCTCAATAACGCTAAACGTCAACATTGTGCTACATTTTGCTCCTTTCATATTGCAGAGCCTTTCTTCTCCTTAGCTCTGGTGCAGCATTCGTTTTCCCGACGATTATTTTCGAAACGGGTTAATAAATCATCCGGAAATTGGCTCGCAATACCAGAAACGGCATAAGAAGTCGACAGTTCGTATTAGGACCGCGGCAGGCGGCTGCTCGTATGTGGTCATTGCGACCGTCTCTAGATTGATAAACGCTGATTTATAGACTCATAAAGGGCTTCCCTCCAGCTCCTAACTGGAAATACTGAAAATAATATAACGGTAGGGATTAAATGTACAAGTTGGTGTTCCCATAACTTTCTTCCCGTTATGCTGGGAGACCTACTGGCTAGAGCGGTCTGTTATCTAAAAGGTCTCTAAGATGCCAGTGTTTGTAGTTGCTATTACAAACTAACTATGCAGTCAAAGTTGTATTGGAAGCAAATAATGTTTGGCTGTTCGAAAATACTACTTCAAGCATTTTTAAGAAAAATGGTTGTGTTATGTCTAGTTTCCTTCAAGTTATATCGTTATTCCTTCGCTGAAGTATGCTTGGTGATCCCTGGATAACATTTAGCGAAGTTGTAAATGTAGGTAAAATAACATACCCGTCTTTAGGAATTTCATATGAAAGTACAACATTTTCAAATATCCATTTTATTTAGGTATAAATATTTATTTACACCTTTTAATAATAATAAAATTATAATATAGTATTATAATTACATAAGACATTAAATATACTATTTTTCTGGAATTCTGGACTGCAATTGTATCCAACTTTTCTATACTATATCATGAGAGTCGTACCAAGTTTCGCCTAACTAACATATATTTCTATTTTCCATAATAACTTGGCGCATGTTTATAGTTTTATGTTTAAATCTCCTATATAATAATAATACCTAGTAATGTGCTTTTGAAACACTTTACTGCAATATAGTATTCATTAAATCTTTGATTTAACAATTTTACCGTAAGCAAGCATTTTTCCCGGTACATTTAATATATTTTTCGTCGAATTAAATGTTCAGTATCAGTACACAGTGTCCACATTTTCAATAAATTACGAATAAATATGTACTTTGCACAGAAATTCATCAACAACTGCTTTGCGCTGTTTACTTCTTAAGTTAAACAATTATGTAATGAAGTCAGATAATAACGATCTAATCTAATCTCTTAAAAGTAACTTATTACTCTTATGCAAGATAATTAAGGAAGAGTATTTTGATACATAGTTTACTAGATTTAACATAAATAAGAATAGTTCAACTAAACAGGGTAATCTTAAAAAATGAATTAAAAACAGAGAATTTAAGCTTCTTGCTTGAGTCACAACCCCTAGGTAACCTCAACCACCTAGCAGTGGGTAAATTTATCTGAATTACAAGTAGCTGCTAAATCTATCATTTTGAAGTACCTCTTTAAAGCGGTTAACGGTATAATTTAAGGTAGACTATATCTCCATACTGTTTGTAGTTATACACTAATAAACAATAATCTTGTTTTGGTATATACAGCTGGAAAATGAAAATTAATAAAAATCAGTCTGCCATTACATATGCTTTAAAATTCCAATCACTCTCGCGTAATAAAAAAAAAGCTAAGAAATTCATCACTAACTTATTCAACCATGCAATCACTGTTTAACTAAAGCTGTTGAAGCAAAAAGCTATATTTGATATATTTACTAATGTTTACTATCCCATATTCCCAGGAGGAAAATGTTTGTGAAAAAACTCTATATCAAAATTTCAAAATCTTGGCTTTAAAAATAATGGTTTACAAATGATTGGAGATGTAGCTTCATACTGATTTTTTCTTGTCCGCCTACTGCGTAATGTGCCTTTGAGTATTAAGTCCAATGACGTGCAATGTATGTCAAACAGCGCGGGAATTAAAAATTACCGGCGTGCTTGTTAATAAAAATAATTACTGTTAGAGAGTGTTCTTGTAATTTACGATTAATATTGTGTGTAATTTTTTACATTACAAAAGTTAACCTGTACGTAAAAAAATGTAATAATACAAATTCATTGCAGTTTAAACGAGCAAAAAACATATTTTTTTCATATAATTTTTGTTTACACTAATTGCTTACTTTAATAACACAGTTTAAATGAAAAAACATTTTATAAGATTTTGTTGGCAATAGTTGCTTGAAATGCCTCCACTCATTATCTAAACAAACATTAACCCTGGGCTGCATATTTGCGAAAATCACTTACAACTGTTTTGCTATGATTTCATTCCCAGCATTCAATACGGCCTCTTGCAACCCCGCAATTGTTTGTAAACGATTCGCATGTACGACATTTTTAAGATGTCCGAACATAAAATAGTCGAGAGGTATTAAGTCGGCTGATCGAGGTGGCCAACGATTTTTGTTTATTATTCTACCATAAAAAAATTCCCATAGAAAACCTTTTATGTGAACTGTTGCACCACCTTGCAGGAGGAGACCAAGCTGTAGTTCTTCGTAAAATTGATCGACAAACGGTCTTAAAAACAGCTACTAGTAATTGTAGACAATGACGATCTGAAGAAATGTCCAATTATTCTTCTTCTCGATATAGCAATCTGAATTCCATTTTTAAGGAGATCTAATGAGGTGTGTAAATGTGTGTATTGATTTTCGGTTGACCAGTGACCACGTAGGGTATTTTTTAAAGTTTACGTAGCCGCTAAGATCAAACTATGATTCGTCGTTGAAAAACGTCACATCGAAATAGTTGTTGTTTCTGATCGATAATGTACAGTATCATCGACTTTTTTCAAATCTGCTGGCAACAACTCTTGTACGACTGACAGTTTGTATGGTTGTATGTGCAGTACTTTTTGCAAGCCTTCCGACACGAACGGTATGAAATACCTACAATGTAAGTGTTCAGTAACTCAGTTACAAAAACAACATTATATGCTCATTATCTGTTTAATGAGACAAACAGCAGAATGATTTGTTGGGACTTGTATTCGTCTTCTGTTGAAAACCCTGTACAGTGTCTTTTGTATTCACAGGTGCCCTACCCTCAAACTTTCTTTTACAGACGCTGCCTCTTTCGTAGTACCGAAGTACATAACACGATGTAGGTACGTGTTGAATGAAAGTTTCATCACGGATTGTTGCGTTGGGAAATTGTTTTAGAACAGAGTGAAGGAAGAACGAAAAAAGTGATTCTCTTAGATAATAAAGCAACTGATTACAGCCTTTTACTCTTGAAAAAACTATTATTACGCTAGAATTACAAAAACAGAAACAAACTAAAGCAATAAAAAGGCGCAAATACCATCATGGACTCGGGGGATGCAAATACTGAAACAACAGAGTTGCGGACGAAACGAAACCTGTTGTTGATAATAATGGGACTACATCGAGATCATGTACCTGTCTATCATTTTCGATCACACTGTATTACCACAAATGCAGACTTTTATGAACATTCAAATAAAATACACAGTACATAAAACGTAATCGATCGAGTCGAAATGTTCTAGAGTTTGAAAATTGAATCTTTACCAATTGTGGTTCAAAAAAAAAGGAAAATGCTCAATAGCTATTTTTAAATGAATTCTGTCAACATTAGCCATGCAAAAATCTGTTGTTATTTTTCAACATTTTTAGGAAGCTGCACCAGAAATTAATATAAAAGATAAAATCGAATTCAACAATAAAATTATTATCGTTTACTTCATGTAAAACATTTAAATTAGACATTAGAACATCTTGCACGTTTTAATATAACGTTAAACGGCTTCCACTTATAATAAAGTTTAAACAAACAAGTTCAACCTTCAATGTTTATTGCAATTTTGCAATGTATTTTATATGTGCAATTTGTGGATCCTGAACGCCAGATCACTTTCACGAAAATTTTGAATACCAAATACAGTAGAAACTGATGGATTTAAAGAAATAATTTTCAAAATTTATATTAAATTAAAATACTTTTATTATTGAGCTCTCTTTTGTAAGGTTATCTTAATTTTTTAATTTTTATTAAGTTTAAAGCCGTAATAGCTTCCTAGCTATTCATAGCAGGATAATTCAAATACATATATTGCGTGAAACTGATACTAATTCACAAAGGATATCCCTCCAAAAGTTGTTTCTAATTTAGCCTAGTCTCCCTCTCTAATTAGACCTTGTATCGCGGTATACCCATTCACTCCCATTAATTTTTTTAGTTTAAATTTGTTTACTGGTATTTTATGAACTAGAAGTAGTCTAAATTTTACTGTTTCGCACTTTACAATTTGCCTAAATTGCTAATGAACCAACCCACTGGCAAACTTTGCAAGTTAACAACCTTAACCGACCCAGAGTGTCTGAAGGTTGCATTTATTAAATGTTTAGTTTGTTGTTTGTAAACATCTCTATTAGGTAGAAAAACAAAACTCTATGGGCCTTTCTTTATAAATAAAGCAAAACATCAATCAACTCATCACATTCACGTGCATATCGGCTTTAGCAATGGAATATTAAGTCGGCTTCTATTCGACAACAGTGTAATGTAAACTATACCTCTAAATTAGGCTGTTGAAGTATCTCTTGGTAATACCATTTCTGCTAATTAGCACAGTCTTAAGAAAAATTCCCTATAAATTACTGGCGCTTCAAAGAAGGCCGAATTGATAAATAAATCTTAATTTATGTAATTGTCGAAATAAATTATCAGTTTTGAATATCTTTGTGAAGCTCATAATTGCCCTTCCAGATAAAAATTTATATGTCTATTTGCCAGATGTGCATCTTACAAATTAATGCACCAGTGGCGTAGGCCGAGATAATTAAAGAATACTGATTTATGTGAAAACGTCTACTAACTCGAATTAACTTGTTACGATTTTAAGTGTATGTATTTTTGTATTATTTAATGAAACATTTTACATCTTCATAAGCTTTTATTTACTCATAAATAAATCTGTTGGAATTATTTAAAAATCTTATATTAATTTCTTAATTAACAAGAATTTCAAAGAGTTAAGGTAAGAAACATTAACATGAAAGCTTTAACTATTACGTACCGCATGCTCCAGTGCATTTTAAACTAAAGGCAGTTACATATGATAACCTCTGTCTTAGCTCGCTTCCTACACTTTATTGCTATCATCAGAATTAATTAGCAGCCAGTAATCTAAAATTAGATGGTTTGAGCTATTTGTTATTATTTATTATAGAGATTTTCTCACATGTACATAAAATATCGTCTAGCTCTGTTGTTGACGAATTCGAACAAAGCAAAGGATTGCAGCAGACGCATCAAAATATTTATTTTAATTGCGCGCATCCAAATTAAAATAAAATTTTAATTAATACTTTTGATAATTTGATACCATTAATATTTTGATACTTTTATACTATCAATACTTCAATACTTGCGATATTTTGATACTTATATTACTTCATCGGCTTATACTTTTGGTACTTTCCATACTTTATACTTTGGATACTTCAATACATTCAAACTTTCGATAATTCAATACTATCAACTCTTGTAATATTATAATATTTTTATACTTTATTTTTTTCGATACTGGTACTTGTACTAACACAACTTTCAAGCCTATTTTTATTTTTAGTAAAGTACCAAATTAATATATTATTATATAATTATAAATCAATTTACAATTAAAAAACATTAAACGTTAGCTAGAATTAGCCTGAAATCATTCAGTGTTGACTTTTCTAGTGTTTTTTGACGCATCACCGTTTGAATGCGTTTAATCAGTGTTTTTATTACCAAAATGCACATTATTCGCATATCTATTGTAGTCTTTGGTATCCTATTCAAGAAAAATTTGTTTAAACTACCCTCGTAGGTATTTTAGCCCTGAAAAAAGTACCAACATCCCTTTAAAAATTTAAATTTCGTATTAAATATACTTTTTAATACTCGATAATTAGATACTATTAATACTGTGATACTGTCGATATTTTAATATTTTGATACTTTGGTTATGCCGATTGCCTTATACTTTTGATACCTGGATACTATTATATACTTTTTGTTGCAGTTATCCTTAATTCCTTTACTAAAACGCAATCTCCGTTACTAAATAAAAAAAACAAAGACAACAGAGAAATTAAATATACTAGAGAACAATTCAAAACAATCCAAAGTATAAAATATACAAGGTGTTGCATTACAAAAAAAAACGATTAATCTTGACAGATTATTATGTTGTCTTTCATTTCCACACGGGTGATTTTTTTAAATGTATCCTACGAAGGTAGAGCGTGGCCCACGAGTTCTGCTAGTTTTTATCATTTCCGCTTATATTTCTTTGGACCAAGCCGTGTTACAAATCTTCATCGTATTGTAATTAAATAAAAATATGTTCATTATAATTAATTCTTTGTTACTACTTAAATGGCGGCGCCTCCACCAAAAAATTCCCAATTACACTAATTTGTTGCAACTCGCCACTATAATATGACTTCTATATACTCATTGTGAGTTCTTACATAATCTCGTTCAACAAGTGTGGCAACCAGACTTCGCAAACCTCTCAATACCCAAATCCGGCCATGAATAATCCATCAACAAAAAGTTCGGTCAGTTTTACCTTTCACCTTTTTTATGCCACGCTGGGGAGCGTTCGCATTCAATACTCTTGCAGTTAGGGTCTCCATCGGACTCTTTTGCCCATAGTTGGCCAGCGATTTAGTGGAAATTTTGTATTGGAACTGAATGATCAAATTCCTACTTGGAAACTGTACCTGTTGCTCCACCTTATGCGAGCTTGTTCGTTCGACACCTTAGCAGGTGCGTGCACGAAATGAATAGAAAGTAATAGATATTGAATGTTGTATTAAAAACTGTTAACGTTGTGACAGTGTCATGGTAAACGTTTTTATTATGCAATGGTAGAAAAAATTAATCAAATTGTTCTTGCCATGATTTGAAAGTAATTGGATTTGTGGTTTGGAAACGAATGTGCTGTGTTAATTGACTGCATTCGTTACGGAGTATTACTTAGGTGAGTCATAGCTATGAGAAAGTCTATTGGTGAAAAGTTTTCATCGAATCTTCTAAAATTTGATAAATCAATTGTAGCTAACTCACCCATGGAATAGCTGATACATTATTTCCACTAGGAAACTAGAAATTCAAGATTTACCGTTAGTCTAAAAGTAATCTGAATTTTCTTCTTTTCGCTATGTAGATACTATGTATAGGGAAAACAGTGGCTTCATTTAGAGAGTATACTTTTAAAACCGTATAAAATATCCCATTTGAACACCAAAGTACTTAAAACAGCGGCATTTCAAGCAGATTTATATGGTGATGCTTGTATCTACTAGATGATTAGTTTCATTATCATGAAATCCGGAAGCAGACGTTAGCCATGCTTGGTTGTTAGCATATCTATAAAGAAACTCCTCTGAGATTTTAGAATAGTAGTATTGTATAACACTGGACCATAGGACAACACAAGTATCAAACAACGATATTTTTTAAAAATCATTAATAAAAAAAAATATTGAATTATTGGAAGCATCGAATATCGAAAATATCAGAATTGTCGAAACTATTGTATTATCAAAACTATTAGTAGTATCATAAAAGTATTAAACGTATCGAAATAACATAGTATAAGAAGTATCAAAGTAAACCAACATGTAAATAATAAAACAGCAATGTTTATAGTTGCTAACTGTTTATAAATATGTGAATACAATAAACGAGTTGTGATATTGAAGATTTTTGCAAGAAAATACTTTCTCAATTTAATACCATTAAAAAGTTGCCCTTCTTTAAACCTATTTTAAATAAGGTAGTTGGTATGGTCTCCCCATTATAGCTTGCTAAGCATGTTCTTGGTGTTATTAAGTATTTCTAGAAGTTTGCATATTAACCTATTAATATGTGGTTTAAAATATATTTCAATATTTAGTCATTTACATACCAAAATTTGTATATTTCGTACAATGAATCAAATTTGGTGAAAACATATGTCATTCGATACAAATTATTACGTATTTCTCCCAAAAAATGTTTAGGTATAACTTCAGTACTTCTTTACTCTTTACGCTTCAATATTATCCATATTTTGATATTTTAATTCTTTAGTAGCTTATTAGTTTCGAGAATTTAGTACTTTATAGTTTTGTTCATTTGATACTATTCTTACTTTAATACTTTCCATATGTTGATGGATTCCAATATTTAGGTAATTTATACGTTCAATATTTTGATGCTGCTGATACTTCGATACATTCATACTTTCTATACTAGTATTAATAAGCGATACTATCGTTAGTTTGATACTAGCAACACTTCGGTACTTTCTATCTAGTATTTCTAATATTTCCATTCTTTCCATATTTTGATCCTTTTAATGCTATATATTTCAATACTTTAGTAATTTGTATATTTCGATAGTTTTTATGGTTTCAATAATATTTTATTATAAGAACGTCAATGCTTTCGATATTTCAGTAGTTTCATATTTTAGATACAGACCTATTATTTTATAATTTGATTTTTTCCATACATTCATACTTTTGATACATTCATACTTTCA